>CAUYRH010048710.1:0-15900 GCA_963574655.1 Perodicticus potto | reverse complement strand
ATTAAATGTAGAATATCAATGGCTTCATATAGTGATTAAGAAAATGCCATGAAGGCTATGTTTAACAGTTCGACCAAAATATTTCAGATTGTATATGAAGTCAGCACATTGTGCCCCATGATTGCACTAATGTACACAATTATGATTTAATAAAATTATATAAAAAAAAGAATAGAGGTCTTCTATAGTGCATCTTAGAAGGGTACAGGTGAAACTTACTAAAAGTAGAGTATAAATTTCTGAACACAGTAACTAAGAGAATGCCATGAAAGCTATGTTAACCAGTTCGATAAAAGTATTTCAAATTGTATATAAAACCAGCACATTCTACCCCATTATTGCATTAATGAACACAGCTATGATTTAATAAAAAGAAAAAAAGGAAAGAAAAAAAAGAATAGAGGTCTTTTCACTTCTATTAAACAGGGAATGTTTCTCTCAAAGACAAGGAAACAAATAATCAGAAGTACATTTTTTAGAAAAAGTATACAAGTTTGACTGCATACTGTGTATGTTATATATAAATACATATTAACAATAATTACATTGAAATATAGATTATATAAATTATAAATATATAGAAATAGATATTTCTGTAATTAACTGACCAGTCAGATTGGATCTTTCCAAACATAACCCAAATCATATCACTCTTACTCTCAAAACATTTCAAGACTTCAAAGACCCTGCATTATTTGCTTTTCCCACTTCCAGATACATTATCTCCTATTATTTTCTCTCTTACATATTCTCTTTGAGAATTATGGCCTCCATGCTGTTTCTCACACATGTCAGATACATCTTATTTTATGGTATTTGTAATAGTTCTTCATTCTGCCTGGAATGCTTTTCTCTTAGATCTATCCCTTACCTTCTTCAAGACGTAGCTCAAATTTTACCTTTTCAATAAAGTAATCCTATTCTCTCTCCTTGCAATTCCAGTTGATTCCATTGCAGATATTCTGTACTCCCAATTTCTCTTATTCTACTTACTGTCCTTGATAGCACTTACTAACTTCCAAAATACACTGTATTTACTTACTTTAATGCATTAACTTCCTTTAAAATTATATTTAGTATTTATTTTTTCCCTGCGCTAGAATAAAAACTTGGAGGTGAGGAGGGGAAAGATTTTTGACTTTTTATTTCACTCTTGTAGCCCAAGTTCCTCAAATAGTTCCTGGGACGTAACAGGTTTTCTATACTAGTTGTTGAAATAAATAAGTGTTATTGGGTTCTATGTTCTGAGAATCTTAAAATCTGATGGATTCTGTTACTGGTAGTGTTTAGGTTTCTAAGTATGTTTGCTATAACTTTAAATTTGTATTTAGCCTAACCACAGAAAAATTTTAAATCACCAAGGTTAAACAGAATCTTTTCTTTAAAGAAAAAAGAAAAAAAATAGTCTATCTATGTAACAATGAAAATAAGACTGGTATCTGATTTTTATTAGTTGTCAAACATTCTGCAAAAAATTTTAAAGGAGAATAGTTCTGAATCTATAATTCTATCCATTTCTCTTTCTTCTTCTTCTTTTTTTTTTGAGTCAGAGCCTCAAGCTGTCACCGTGTGTAGAGCGCTATGACATCATAGCTCACAGCAACCTTCAACTCCGGGGCTCAAGTGATTCTCCTCTCTCCGCCTCCCAAGTAGCTGGGACTACAGGCACCTGCCACAATGCCCGGCTATTTTTTGGTTGTAGCCATCATTGTTGTTTGGTGGGCCCAGGCTGGATTCAAACCTGCCAGCTCAGGTGTATGTGGCTGGTGCTTTAGCTGCTTGAGCCACAGGCGCCAAGCCAATTCTATACATTTCTAAATTATCAATCTATTATGAGAGAAAAAAAAAGAGAGGTGTTTTCAGAATGCAGTGATTTAAAAGGTTTAACTCCTACAAATTCTCTTAAAAGTTGCTTGACATTGTCTTCTAGAAAAATGAAAAAGGAATCTATGAAAAGTGAGGCCACACACGATACTTAAGAAACAGTGGGACTAATCCAGCAGACAGTAAGAGTAAATTGCACACTAAGAGCAATGTAGCAGGCCTAGAGAACAGTTGAAGGAAATTAGCACAGAAAGTCTTGTGCAGAATGCATTTGATCCTAAAGTGAGTGCCATCACCATTTATGTGGCGAAGAATGTGGGTAGTCTTTAGCCTAGGATGAAGGCATAGGTCTTTTCTGTCTGCAAGAGAGAGAAAAGGCAATTGGAAATGCCTCAAGAAACAAAAAGCTGTGCAAGAAAGTAATGGTCCAAATTTGACAAAAAATGAATTGGCATATGATTTAGAATAATCATGTGAATAAAAAGAGACAGTGTAATGGTTTGTACATACTTTTGGTCTTTATTTTTCTAAGACATAATTTATCTACAATGAAAAGTATGGATTTTGAGTGGATAGTATGAGCTATTTAGACAAACGCATACACATGTGTTACCCACCCTCCGGTCAATATAGAATTTTTTTTCATGTTTCTTTCCAAATTCCTGCCACCTTCCCCACTCCTAGGCTACAAATGTTCTGTTTCTTTCACCATTAATAATTATTCTAGTTTTAGAGTTTTAAGGGAAATAATGCAGTACCCTTCTGTGTCCATTTTTTTGGAGCCGGAAGTGGGCATAATTTTATTTTATTTTATTTTTGAGTTTTCAGCATATCTCTGCTAAGGTTAGGACTTTGTTCCTTCTTATTGCTTGCTATTATTTTACCATGTCTATATGTCATGATTTGTTTATCCTTTCTCCGATTGATGGGCATTTTGGGTATCTCCAGTTTTTGGCTACTTTGTCTGAAACTGCGATGAGTGTTCTTATACAAATATTTTTGAGATCATTTGTATTTGTGTTCTGAGTAAACACCCAGGGTAGGAATTGCTGAGTTGTGGGATAGTTATCTGCTCAATCTTGTAGGAAGCTTCCCAATTGTTTTGCAATGTATCTTTCTACCTTTCGGGTAGCAAAGCATGAGAAGTCGGGTTGTTCCACATTCCTGCCAAAATTTACCATTGTTAGTTTTCTATTTTTTAAGCTAGTTTAGTGAGTTTGTAATGATATTTAAGCATGGTTTTAACTTATACTTGCTTTATGACTAATGATGCTGAAGACTTTTTCATATGTTTATTGGATATGTAAATATTTTCCTTTTGGAAGTAATTGTTTTGCCCATTTGAAAAGTTGGGTTGTCTTTCTGCTATTTAGTTATAGTGGTTCTTAATATATTCTGGACATAATTGTTTTATTAGATTGATGTCTTTTGATTATTGTCTCTCTGCCATTTACCTTTTCAGTCTGTTATAGTTTTTTGATGAGCTCAAGTGTTTATTCTTGATGAAGTTGAATTTATCAATATATGATTATGATGAGTGCCCTATGTGTACCAATGGAGAAATATTTGCTTATCCCAAGGCCAGGAAGGTATTCTGTTATGTTTCCTTATAGAAGCTTTATGGTTTTTGCTTTTTGAGTTATGATCCATGTGAAATTAATTTTTGTGTATAGTTTAAGGTAGAAGTAAAGGTTCAATCATAAGTCTACCTATTTGTTTGAATAACATTTGCTGAAAAAAATAAACCTTTTTTCCCCTAGCAAATTGCTTGGTGCTTTTTACAAATGGGAGTATATTTCTGTACTCTCTTTTCTGTACCCTTGGCCTATTTCTCCAACTTCTGCTAATCCCATACTCCTTTGATTATTGTGGTTTCATATTAAGTATTTAGAAATGAGAGTATAAATCTTCCAACTATAACCTTCAATTCTGAGATGGCTTTAGTTGCGCTGGGTCCTTTGCACTTCCATATAAATTTTAGAGTCAACTTGTCAATGTCTATAAAAAGCCTACCGGGATTTTTGTTGGGAATGTGTTGAATCTGTAGATCAATCTGGAGAGAACTGACATTTTGACGATATTGAATCTTCCAAACCTTGAATGAGATCTATCTCTCCATTTATTTTCATCTTTTAAATTTCTCTCAGCTGTGTGATAGAGCTTTTAGCATAGAAGTATCAAATGTCTTTTATTACATTTATGTCCAGCATTTTTATGCTATTGCAAATGACATCATTTAAAAATCTTTCTCTAATTGTTCATTGCTTGTTTTAGAAATGAAATTCATTTTTAAGAATGTTATTCTTATCTTCTATGATCTCATTAAATTTGATTACTAGTTCTAGTAGTTATTTTCTAAATACCTTATGAGTTTTTATGTACAAAGTTATGTTGTCTGAAGACAAGACATTTTATTTCTTACTTTCCAATCTGTTTGGCTTATGTCCTTTTCTTTTCTTAGTGTATGAGCCAAGATCTCTAGTATAATATTGAGTAGAATCACAAGGACTAATACTCTTGCCTTTTTCTTGATTTTTGGTAGAAAATATTTAGTTTTTTGCTATTATGTATAATGTTAGCCGTAGATGTTTCATAATTGTATTAACACTTTTCAGTATTTCCATTTCACACTTTCCAAAAATATTCAAATTTTTTGTAGTTCCCTATCTATTCATGAATACTTTTCTAAAAGATACTTTAGTACATTATTTGTGGTTATTTTCAAGACCATGTGTGATAATAACAACATCTGGAATATCTGTAACATCTATTTCTGTTGACATTCTATTTCTCTTCACAAAGGAAGTCATGTATATGTCACACATACACATATATCTTTTTTGGTATGTCCTATAATTTTTGATTAAATGCTGGATATTATGTAAAAGAACAATCCTTTGTTCTGCTCCCATTTTGGCAGTCAAATTCGGCATATTTCACTGGGCAGTCTTTGGAAGAAACACAAGTTTTGCCTTTTACAAGTCATAGTAGACTTTAGCTATTTATTAGGGCAAGATCTTGACTACATGGAGATTTAATGCCCCTTCTCTTATAGAAGGCTGTTGTACTTACAGCTTTCCCACAAGGACAGAGTACCTTTGCCTGGGGCTGGGGAGTTGGAGTGGAGCCTCCATTCTGCTTACTTTTGATCTATTTCTTGCTTGGATTACGTTTAAGTCTACCGTCTTGTTATTTGTTTTCAATTTGTCTGATCTGTGCTTTAAAAAGCGAGAACAGGGCGGCACCTGTGGCTCATTGAGTAGGGTGCCGGCCCCATATACCGAAGGTGGTGGGTTCAAACCCGGCCTCAGCCGAACTGCAAAACAGAAAAAAAATAGTCGGGCATAGTGGCGGGCGCCTTTAGTCCCAGCTGCTGGGGAGACTGAGGCAAGAGAATCACCTAAGCCCAGGAGTTGGAGGTTGCTGTGAGTTGTGTGATGCCACGGCACTCTACCGAGGGCAATAAAGTCAGACTCTGTCTCTATAAAAAAAAAAAAAAAAAAAAAAGGTGAGAACATATGATCCATAATCAGGAAATAGAAGTCAATAGAAATAGACTTAGAGATGACAGATGTAGGAATTAGTAAAAAAAGACTTCTAAATAGGTGTTAAAATTACGTCCAAGGATTTAAAGGAAAACATTCACATATTGAAGAAAGAGATAGGGAATCTCAGTAGAAAAAAAGAAAGTACAAAAAAAAAAAAAATCAAAGAAGGACTTTAGAATTGAAAAATACAGTATCTGAAATGAAAATTTCACTGATGGGCTTATCAGATTTATCTACAAGGAGATTTCAGTGATTGTGAAGATAAGACAAAAGAAAATAAAGCACAGAGGAAAAAATGCTGAATTGAACCAAGATCCAGTGAGAGACAACATTTAGTGGTATAATATATGAGAATTTTATCTCAGAAGGAGAGAAGACAGAGATTCTTCAGAAAAGGTTTAGAAAATAACGACTTCAAAACTTCCAAATTTCAAGAAAAATATCAACTCAAAGCAATATAAATACAAAATAGCCACAGGTAGGTATATCCTAGTAACATCTCTGAAAGCCAAAAATAATAAGAAAGTTGTAAAAGCAACAGGAAGGAAGACGACCCATTTATTTTAGGGAGACAGTGTTTAAAATACCATTGATTTTGCGTGAGAAGCGAAGCAAGCCAAAAAGCCAGGGAAGGGCACTTTTAAGGGCTGAAAGAGAAAAAATTGTCAACCCGTGTTCTATAATAATCAAAGTTGTTTTAAAATGTGAGGATAAAATACAGACATTTTGAAATAAACAAAAGCTGAGAGAATTTGTCCTCAGAAGCTTACAAGGCAAGAAATGTTAAAAGAAGCACTTCAGGCTGAAGCACAATGACACCAGGGAATATTTGAATCTACATGAAAGGATGAAGAACCACCAGAATGGAAAACCTGTGAGTGCACTTAAAGGAATGTTTTTATTTCCTTATGTAAAAGATACTTGACTGTTTAGAGCAGAAAGTGATAACAGTATATCAGGGAGATTGAAGTAAAAATGCAAAGTGGGTGATGGGAAGTGACCATGTAAAGACTAACACATTACACACGAGATAGTGTTAATCCATGATAGAATGTGCTTAATTTAAGGGTGAATACTATAATCTCTATAATTAATATTATATTAATATATGATAATATAATATATTATTAATTATATATAATTATAATATAATATTAATAATATATTATTATATATTAATAATTAACATATAATTATTAATCTCTCTAAATAATTATACAGAATTTTATGGCTAAAATATGCAACAATAAAGATTAAACAAAAATCCTAAAAACAAAACAATAGTTACAAAACAAAGAGATAGCAGATGAGGAAATCGTTTGATTTTTTTTTCACTTTGATGACATTGGATTACATGCCCCTTTTAATAAGTCTTATAAAGAGTGATCTAAACATTTGAATTGCCGTTTATTGCTTCTTACTTGTTAGCTATCACTCTTTAGGGAGATCGCTTTCATTCTCTGAGCTTCAATTTCTTCAGCAGAAGAACATGTGGTTAGACCGCCTGATTCCTAAGAGCCCAATAATTCTTCGTTTTCCTGGTTTTTAGCCTTTTGCTCTCTAGTTTGGATGGTCATCTAAGCAAAATTTCAACCTGTCCTTTCTTGAGTGGGCAGCCAGAAGCCTGGCGTGATCCATGTCGTTTCCACGTAATTAGATTTATGTGGGTCCGAGAAAATAGGGATGCTTGAGGTCTCACTGGCAGCCTCAGATTGACGTGAATCTACTTTCACTTGACTTAATGGTGTCCCTAATTGAGCCACAGAGTGCAGAAATGATGGTTTCACTTTTCCGAGAGCGTCTTATGATCTCAGTGGCATTTGTGGCTTCCTGAATAATTAAGCTGCACCTAGGATAACATTTCTTACTGTAGCCTGTAAGTCCTCTTTGTTACAAGTCTGTGGCTACAAAATAGATTATATTTCCTTTTTTATCTTTTTTTTTTCAATTTAGCTCCTCCCTCCAAATTGCTGGAAGTTAGCCCCTCCCCAAATTTAGTGATTTCTGCAATTCAATGTGCGCCCTGCAATAGATTTCTCGGATATCTTTTTCTTGTTCCTTCAACATATCAACATGCTGCTTTGGAAGCTTATAATATGGCTGATCTGATCTTTCTCTTTCATACTTTCTCAGCCATGCAGAGGGCATAATGCTATTCCTAATTCCCTTCAGCATACCTGAGACCACAACTATGATTTTTTTTTTTTTTTTGGAATTTACATTCATCTTTAATGGCCCAATTGTTCATCGTTTTAATCTGCCACTATTTTCTTTTCTTTTCTTTCTTTTTTTAAATTAGATCATAGCTGTGTACATTAACACAATCATGGGGTACAATGTGCTGGTTTCATATACAATCTGAAATATTTTCACCAAACTGGTTAACATAGCCTCCATGGCATTTTCTTAGTTATTGTATGAAGACATTTGTATTTTGCATTTAGTAAGTTTCACCTGTACCCGAATATTATGCCGCCTTAAAGAAAGATGGAGACTTTATCTCTTTCATGTTTTTATAGATGAAGCTGGAACATATTCTTCTTAGCAAAGTATCTCAAGAATGGAAGAAGAAGTATCCAATGTACTCAGCCCTACTATGAAGCTAATTTGTAGCTTTCATATGAAGGATATAACCCAATTACAGCACAAGAATCTGCCACTATTTTCAATGCTGTTATTATTTTTCCTTTTTTAAATTTCAAAGTATTTCAGGAGTACAAATATTTTTGGTTACATGGATCATTTTTACCATGCTTGAGCCATGGTTATAAGTGTGCCTGTCACACAGATAGTGTTCATTTTGCTGTTAGGTAGACAAATGGCTAACAAACATGAAAAAAATGCTCAACATCACTAATTATCAGGGAAATGCAAATTAAAACCATAACGAGATATCATCTAAACCCTGTATAAAGTTCTAAAATAATAGATGCTGGCATGGATGCAGAGAGAAAGGAACACTTTTATGCTGTTGGAGGGACTGCAAAGTAATATGACCTCTGTAGAAAACATTATGGAGATACTTCAACGATCTAACAGTAGATCTATCATTTGATCAGGCAGTACTCACTACTGGCTACTGGATCTTTACCTTCAAGAAAAGAAATCATTTTATTAAAAAAAAAAAGGAAGACACCATCACTTGAATGCTTATTGCAGTGCAATTCACAACTGCAAAGATGTGGAATCAACCCAAGTGTGCATCAATTCATAAGTGGATTAACAAAATGTAGTATACACACACACACACACACACACACACACACACCATGGAATACTACTCACCCACGAAGAAGGCAGCCTTCACAGAGCGTGCAGCTAAGGGAGGCTGGAATGATCTTCACATTTACCGGGAAGCATGAGCTCTTCTTAGATGTGTCTCTCTGGCTGAGAGCCAGCCACTTTTTCGAGGGATATTTGCCTGAAAGTTTGGGTCAAAAATGTGGGTAGCCATTGTACACAGGAGCGCATTATACACAGCAACATATGGTAGGTCTTGGGTGGCGCCTGTGGCTCAAGGAGTAGGGCACCAGCCTCATATACGGGAGGTGGTGGGTTCAAACCCGGCCCCAGACTAAAACTGCAACAACACCAAAATAATAATAAATAAATAAGTAAAACATAAATAAAATCTAAAAAAAGCCATATGGTAGGTCTTTTTCTGGTTTGAGAGAAGAGAAACTTAGATCTGTATGTCTCCCCTGTTGTGGTTCAGTTTTGAGTCCAGATTTTCTTATGAAGTCATTTGTTGGATATTTGAATTTTGAGGTGGCCAAACTTAGCAATTTAAATTTATGTATTCTCTTTATCTCTTGTTTGAGAAGAGCTTTCTTACATTAGCAAAAAAATATTTATTCTTCTTTAATTCTGTATTTATACACACATTATATATATATATTATATGTCTGCACAGCTTTTTGTTTTGTGCACATGACATTGGTGTCACATAAACTAATTTTGTTTTGTGCACATGACATTTGTGCACATAAACTAATTTTTTTAATGTATATAATCACTTATACCAACACTAAATAGTTAATAGTAAGTTCTTCTTTAGTAACTTGAAATGTCACTTTTATAATATACTAATGTTTTATATACATATGGACTTGTTTTTGGACTCCTTATTCTACTTTAAAGATTTATTTGTCTAGTCTAATTTATTAATTACTCTAATATTATAATCCATCTTAATATTTGATAGGACAAATTGTTTCACCTTGTTTTCCTTTTTCATAATTTTCTTGGTTGTTCTAATGCTTTTACTTTTTCATATTAATTTTAGAATTAGCCTCCTACCAATATTGATTAAAAAAAACTTGAGACTTTTATTATAATTGAATTAACTTTATAGATTAACTTAGAAAGTTTGATATCTTTACAAGATTGAGTCTTCCTAGCTAAGAGCATTAAATCTCTCTCCGTTTATTTTGGTCTCTTTTTTTATGTCCCGCAATAAAATTTTATAGTATTTTCCAAAAGGTCTTGCATATTTCTGTAAAGTTCATTCCTTTATAGTGTTTGCTTCTTTTATGGCAAATAGGATCTTTTTACAGGAAATATATTGATTGTGGTATGTTGTTCTTTAGCTGGTTTCTGTGCTGAAATCTTTCCCATTAGCTTAATAGTTAAAGTTAATATGTTATTTAGGTGGAGAAAGTGTTCTACCAGGACAGTAAAGCAGAAAGCATACATGAAAATGTTGCTAGTTTTATCGACAAAACATACCTAAGTAAAGATTATAAAACACCATCAACAGAGATAAAAAAATAGCACTCAACTGTGTTTGAAATACGTAGGACAGAAAAACTTTAGTATTACTTATAGGCAAAGGATTTTATAACAAAGGAAAAGATGATCACTGTAATAGAAAATAGGTGAAGGTGATGAAAGAAATATACGTCTTTAATAAATATGGAACAAAGGTCAAGCTCATTAATACATAGTCAATACCAGTCCAAAGGTTATAATTTTCCATGTTTGGAACTGGGAAAGGCAAACAAAGGCTACCCCTCATTGATGCCCTTAGTTTGGAGAAAGAGACAGTCTTTTACACTGCAGATCCTTTTGAAGACTCTTTCTTAACAGTTATCACAAACTTTAAAATACTCCCACTCTTTGATCCTAAAAAAATCACTTTTAGGAATTCCAAGATTTGTACTTCCCAGGCATCTTAATGGGATGAAACATTTTCTGTGATTTAAAAAATGGGGCAAAATGGGCGGTGCCTGTGGCTCAGTGAGTAGGGCATCGGCCCCATATACCAAGGGTGCTGGGTTCAAACCCGGCCCCGGCTGAACTGCAAAACAAAACAAACAAAAAAAAAATGGGGCAAAATGCTGACTTCAGTCAAGCTTTTAAGAACTCAGGATTTTGAATGTGCTAATGAGTATCATAAACTTCAAGAAAATATAAAAAAAAATTCTTGTCCAAATTTATTTGACCACAGAACCTTTTTTGGGGGGGTGGAGAAGTCTTATACTATCACATAATACGATTGGAGAGTTTTAGGTTTAATGACATTATTATAAAAATATGTAAAACTGAGCTGTAAGTATGTTTAAACTGGCATAGTGTGTATTAGCAAAAATAGTTAATACTTTAAATGTTTAAGAATGGGTAATGTTTCCCCCCCTTAAAAAAAAAAACGTGGAATGCTTCACAAATTTGCATGTCATCCTTGTGCAGGGGCCATGCTAATCTTTTCGGTATTGTTTTAATTTTAGTATAAGTGCTGCTGAAGCAAGCACCCCCCACCTTTTATTTTTCAGACAAAGTCTCATTCTATTGCCATGGGTAGAGTGTCATGGCATCATAGCTCACAGCAATCTCAAACTCTTGTAATCCTCTTGCCTCAGACTCTCAAGTAGCTGAGACTACAGGTGCCCACTATAACACCCAGCTATTTTTAGAGATGGAGTCTCACTTTTGCTCAGGCTGGTCTCAAACTCCTGACCCCAAGCAATCCACCTGCCTTGTCTTCCCAGAGTGCTAGGATTATAGGCGCGAGCCACCACACCTGGCTTAAGAACGGGTAACGTTGGGCAGCACCTGTGGCTCAAGGAGTAGGGTGCTGGCCCCATATGCTGAGGGTGGTGGGTTCAAGCCCCACCCCAGCCAAAACTGAAAAAAAAAAAAAAAAAAAGAACGGGTAATGTTTAAATAAGGCATGATACGTCAATTTAATTGAGTGTTGTAGTAATAAAATAGCCCTTGGAAAAAAGCAATGCAGAAAAAATGTTCATGATATTTTACAACGTGGAAAATCAGGCTATAAAACTTTAAATGTGTTATGTATGATGCTTTGGGGATACGTGTGTGCACAGAAATAATGCGTGGAAGGAGAATTATCAAAATGTTAATAGGCTTCCTTGCTACTCTTTGTGGTTATTTGTGACTCTAATTTCCTACCTTTACTCACTTGTTTTTGCTTTAATGAACATAAATTATCTCTCTTCTAAGAAATATGTTACTTTTTAACGTTATTGCAAATGAATTGTCATTTGTATTTCCATAAATTAATGTTGAATGCGTCCCCTCTCGCAGTCCCACTCATTTTTTTTTTTTTGTATTTTGTCTCTGTTGAGTTCTGTTCATTCTGCAAATTGTTTTTAATTGTGACTATATCTAGTAGTCTGTACAGCTCTTTACCCTTTCAAGTGGAGATTTAACACATGAATTGTTAAGTCCAACTTTATCTTTGGTGCAGAAAACAAAACCCTTTTAAAGCATCTGTTGCAGTTTAAAATGCATATTCAGATAACATCTCTCCCATTCATAATTAACCTCATGACTAAATAGGTTCCATGAAATTTGAACACTTCCTAGTTCTGAGGACAGCTTGTCATACGAATGGCAGGCCAACTGGGCTTTGAGTCTCGAGTATCGTATATATTATGTTTTGCAGTTCTTCCTGTTTTTCAACATAGAAATGTGGGCATTCTGTCCAGCGCTCTGAAGGAATCACTGGCCATTTCATTTCCCTTTGAAGTGCCCGTCTTGTAGACGCCTGCTTTTACTTTCTGCACTTCCGATTGTATATCCCACTTTATTTTATTGCCCGAGTCTCCTGTCCTTACCAGTAGCAACTTGTGTTTCAGACTTTTTCTACCGTACTTACTTCTCACAGGCCTGGAGGCAGAATGTTCAACGTCATTGGTTGAACATTCAAGGTGCAGACAGGTTGTGTTTCTCCTGGAGCCCCTCTCCTTAGCTAGCAGATCACCACCTTCCTGCTGAGTCCCTGCGTGGACTTTTCTGTGGACAAATATATCCGTGGTGTCTCTTTTTGGGTCTATATTTCCTTTCTTTATGTGGATACTGTTCAGATTGGATTAGCACCCACCCTGAAAATAATCTGGACTGCTCTGTGTTCAAATGCAGTCACTTTTTAAGCTACTGGAGGCTACAATTCAACATGAAATTGTTTTTCTTTTTTTGGGGGGTGGGGACAAAATTTAGCCTGTAACAACATCCAATTGATTCTTCCGTGTTTTGTCTATACTTTGTGTCTAAAAGTATAAGGCCAGCATATGGCGTACAGATTGGAGATTGATAATTTATCAAGTTGTGTGTTAGAATTCTGCCTCCTTCATATGACCTCTGTATTAATGGGAGAGGAATAAGTCTAGAGTTATGGTAAGGGGTTATTTCCTCACATTCCAAAATCACACTGCTGCTTCATATTTCAAGTGAATTTCCTGTTCAGTGACATGATTTGTGTTGTACTTGAGACACATGAAGTTCGACATGACTTTCCTTTAGCATCACATCTATTACTCAACTTAGTTGGATTTGTTGTTTTTTATAGGTGAACTATTTCTTTTCCCTCTGGAGTTTTAGAATAATTTGTTCATCTTTGCAGTTCTCAGCTTACACATCTTCCCTGCTGGAAATTCAATTCCATTCTATTCTCTCTTTTTCTTTCTTTCTTTTAAGATACAGGTTGTCTTAATGGATTTATGGCTTCTCCCATAATTTTTTTGTCATATTTTACATCTCCTGTGTTTTCACTTTATGTTCTGGTGGCTTTTTGACCTTATTTGAACCCCCCTTTTCTTTTGAGTTTTCTGTTTTAACTACTATATTTTAATTCTCAGTTTCTTATTAGATAGCTGTATCTGATTCATAATTAGCTTTTCTTAAGAAAAATGTAACTTAGGCTATACTTCTCTGTCCATATCAGTAATAAAACTCCTCTTTGTATTGTAAAAGTTAATTGATAAAATTTCACTACTGATTTTTCCATTCCATCCTTTGTTACATGTGAGAAAAATTTGGAATTTTTGACTGGTTTATTCATATTACTTCAAAAACAAAAAGCTTTTAAAAACTAGTTAACCCAAGGTTAAATATTTTCTTCAAATACTATTGCATAATAAAACATATTCATGTGAGTTTTTAGATTTAATTTTACATTTTCCCTTTTTAATGCTCACTGTTACTTTCTTGGTTTTTAGTTATTTATGTTGATTTTTCTCCAAAACTTTGAAAATAGTTTTTTCCCCAGAAAAATTATAGAGCTTGTTTTGTGAATCCTTGCCTTTCCGTAGCTTTTCCTTTCAAATGACAAAGTGACGGCTTTAGAATTCTTGGGTCATAGTACTTTTCACTCACACTGATAAAGATGTTAAAAATTTGTTCTTTGGAGAATTTCCAAAGAGATATGGGAGACCAGTTCCATATTTTCTTCTTTGCAGTCACCTGAATTCTAAGAGCATTCATTTCCTTTTTTTTACCATTGAAGAAAAAAAAAGTCCCAGAGCTAACTCTAAATGTTAGTTTCTTTTCTGAATATTCTTTCCTTAATATTCTGTCGTATAAATTTTCAGGTATAGGTCTTCTGTACAAAAATATGCCCCCTTTGTGTGGTTGATTATTGCTTTTTAAATATTGATTCGATTTCTACTGAAACACAAGACTATCCATATTTCAATTATGAGTTATTGTTCATAATCTGTTTTCTTCTTTCTGATTGCTTTTGTAACGTGTTTCTCTCTGCATTTTGATAGATTTTCTCCAGTTTGTAAGTTTATAACAGAAGACAGATTCTGTTTCTCATTGGTTCCAGTGTCATCTTCCATCTTATTATATCGTAATTTACCGATATTCCTTCTTCACAATGACGTCTCAGTTTGCTTTCCAGTCTCTTAGTTTTTAACATCACCTTTCATCTTTTGCTTTATGCTCAGTTATTCTTTCTTTGAAAGTATAAAACCACGTTTGCTGGAGTAAACAATTTTTGAAAATACATCTCTGGTGTGCTTGCATTTCTTTCCCTTTTATGTCACTTCTTTTATTTTTCCAGCTTCATTACTATTTCTGTTCATTCATTTTTAAATGAGGAAGGATCTACTCTCTTCTGATATTTGTCCTAACGTACATGACTTCTCTTTGGGTTCCAGAACTAGTCTAATAGAAAGTGGTAACATTCATCTAGAGCAGCTTGCTCTGAAAAGCTGTATCTCAACTTCTCTATGGTGTGGGTTTTGTGGGAAGATCTGGGCCTTAGGCAGCCCTGGCAAGGAATTCCGTGTTTGTAAATTATCCTCTAGAAACTGATCTACGGGTGTTTATTATTAATCCTGAAGGCAATTTATTCTGGAGGAGTTGTGGCAAATTATGAAGCCTCCTCCCTATTTTCTTTCAATTAGGGAGTGTAGATCTTATTTTTCTTCCTCTTTGACTGCTTTTTGTGACATTGGCATTATTTTGGGGGGAGGAGGAACTGTGAATCAGCTGTTGGCTACCTCTGTAAGGTTTGCTGCAAACAGATGACAGTTCCCTGCCACTCTCCATTCCTTTTTTCTGGGACCAATGAGTATTTTATTTACTGCCATGTTTGCTACTTATGTGGCTCTGGAGAAATTTCTACACTCTTATGAGTCTCAGAATAAATGGATCAGTAAAATCTCACCCCCTTAAAAGTGTGAAAAGTTCAGAGATAGTTTACAACCCAGGGAAAAGTCCTTTGAGCATAGATGTAAATAACCATGTGATATGTAAGAGGAAAGTTAGATTGTTATCAAGACTTTTCAAGAATAATTGCTTATACAAGAAGGAAATGATGTAGTGTATTTAAGGTGGCTGAGGAAAGAATATGTGAGCTAAGGATTTTATGTCCATTCAAACTGAATTTCAATGACAAGGGACATAAACTGTAATTAACATGCAAAAAGTAAAGGACTATTGTTTTCATAAGCTTTTCCTAGGAATCTACTAGAGAATATTCCAGATAAAAATGACCAGAGAGTGGTGTTGGTGCTGCGGCAACCAGCTGAAGAGCCAGCGGGCTGGATGACAGGCAAGGAGGGGGACCTACAACGCCCACTAGAGGCTCCAATAGCCAAAAAGCCTGGACAACTGCTGAGGAGACACCTGTGCCTTGGTGTCTCCTTCACTTTACACTTGGGACTAAATGTGGAACCCCCTTTTCCTATGCCTAGGTCAGTTTCTTGTGAATTTCCTAGGCCTGAATTCCATGGATGGACTGTGTCCATTCATTGATACACTCATTCACCTTGCCCCT
>CAUYRH010048707.1:0-58280 GCA_963574655.1 Perodicticus potto | reverse complement strand
GCCTTAAAGAATGATGGTGACTTTTCTTCTTTCATATTTACATGGATGGAGCTGAATCAGGTTCTCCTCAGCAAAGTGTCTCTAGAATGGAAGAAAAAGTATCCAATGTATACATCCCTAATATGAGGCAAATTTATATCTCTCAAGTGAAGGCTACAACCCATTTATTGCATGGGAAGATGGGGAAAGGGGAGAGAGAGGGAAGGGGAGGGAGAGGGTGGGGGGAAGAGAGGATAAAGGGCAGGATCACACCTGTGGTGTATAGTTGAAGGGTCAGGAGAAAACTTCTAAATATGGATCAAAAATGTTCTCACATAGTAATGAGAAAGTCTCTTGAATGTTATCACAATCAGGTTGATGAAAATATCTCCGATTGTATCTGAAGCCCACACACTGTACCCCATGATTGAATTATTGTACACAGCTATGATTCAATAAAAAAAAAAAAAAACATTTATAATTGGACATGGGGATTTATTCTATTGATCAGAATAAAGATATTTTTATGATTTTATTATACAGATATAATTATTTTAACTTTGTCATAAGATTTGATATAAGGAACTGTTTGTCATCCAATTTTATTTTCTTTCACGATAGTTTTGCATATTGACTTTGCATGAAATTTAAGCTTAATTTATATTAAAAAGGGCTTAATTTATATAAAAATGAGCTTAATTTATATAAATTTATAATTTATAAAAATGAGCTTAATTTATATTTTTAAAAAGGGCAATTAGAGGGGAGGAAGCAAGATGGTTGACTGAAGCCAGTTTTCAACAGAAGCTCCCATCCAGAGGGAGAAATAATGGCCAGAACCAAACCAATAAAATCTGAAGATGTGTTGAGAGAGAAGATAGATAATTTCATGTCATCCCTGCTGAGGCAAACTGGGACTCTAAGGAAGTAAATTTCAGGTACAAAACCCATCCCAAAGAGGACGAGAGTCCATCCCCTCTCCCCCCAAGAGAGTGGCTCACTGTGGGCTCTCTAAAAGCCAGCTATGAACAGAAGATCTCTTGTTTCAACCCACAGGAGAGAGTGGCCGAAGGCCAGGACTCCTCCAGAGAGATTCCACTGCAAGCCGGGGCAGTCTCTTGCCCAGAATAAAAGTTGAACAAATATTTTACCTACTCCCAGTCCACCCTTTCCCCCTCTCCTGGCAGTCTAGCAGCCTACCCCTTACAGAGTATCTGGCAGTTTCTAGCTAGAACTAGGCATCTCATCAGCTGTGGAGCAGCTGTGCTAAAACTGTAACTCTAGTAGAAGCAAGGAATCTCAAGGGGAGGGGGACTTTCCTCATGAGGCAAAAGTGCATAGCAGGGGACACATGCAGCTGCACCTGTGACGGACAGAGGTTGCACCTGCCACCTGGGACACACCTCCACCCATTGGTGGCCACATCTCCCACCACTGGCAGCCAAACCTCCAACACAGCAGTGGCACCTCCAACCCACCACAGCTGCACCTACCACCCACAGTGGCTGCACCTCTGACATGCAGCAGCTGCACCATACCTCCCACTGATGGCTGCCACACCTCCAACCCACATTGCCACCCCCAACTGCAGTGGCCAACCCTGACTGTGGTGGCACACTCCCATGGGTCAAATTTGGGAGACCCCTCCTCAATTCTATGGACCACCAGAGAGAGCCAGACCTCACCCCACAGGGGTTCCAGAGGAGGAGTGTGGCCAGGGAAGAGGTACGGTGTGTAGCCAGTGCAGAGGTGTGGTGATTCTCTCTGGTGGAGAGAATCACAAGCTGCAAGAGTAACCCCTGGCTCAGAACAGCTTCAGGTGGAACATTCCCCAGTTTCCAATGAACACCAGAGGGAATCAGGCTTTTTTCCTTCTGTCTGCAGGTGAAGAGTGCATTGGCCCAGCCGTGGAGGCATTGGCTCCCCTTTGACTCAGACAGGTGAAAATCCTTGGTGTAATTTTGCACTGGAGAGAACTAGGTCACACCCCTGTTGGGTTACCAGTGACTGGATCATGGCTGAGGTGCAAGGTGGGGGAGGAGGTTCCAACCCCCCTGGACTAACTCTTATGCTGGATGGGTCAACTGATTCCACTTAGCACGGAAGCAAGTCACACTTGAGCTGCCAGTGGACCCCTGCAGTCTGGATGCTGGAGATCTTTTGAACTTTACCACTTGATCAGCAATTGTGCTGACCTGGACAATTGGTTTGGAACTCCTCACCTTTGCTGGTCACCCAGGATGCTCCAAGGTTGAGCCCTAGTTGTGTTGTTGTGGGAGGGTCTGATTATCCTCTTCCTGTTGTTGCCTGTGTCTGTGGGCAGGGTATCTTAGTTGCTTGTATTTCTCCCTAGCTGAGATTCAGCCCAAAGCCACCGATTCAATAGCATTGGTTAGAGACTAGTTGAATGCAAGAAAAAGCCACCTAGCCCTATCACACCAAGCAGGTCCCCAGAATCTCCGGCTGCAGTACTGGACAGGACCTTTGTAAAGCTATAGGGGAAAAGCCACAGTCACCAGTCCCAGCTCTTTGGTAAAGGTCTGGCTAATGACAATTCCAGGAGCCTTCAATCCAATTCCACCTTACCAGCTTCTCTAGCCAAACTGAGAAAAATAATCATGGGACGGAATTATCAGAAAAATTTGGACAACATGAATAATCAGAGTAGATCAACTCCCCAAAGGAATGTCAAAAGAGACATAACAAAAGATGCCATTCATAAACAAATTGCTGAGATGTCAGAAATTGAGTTCAGAATACGGATGGCAAATAAGATTAATAGAATGGAAGTAAAGTTGGAATTAGAAATTCCAGGCATAATCCAAAAGTTGTCTCAAGAATTCAATGAATTAAAGAGACAAAATCTCCAAAGATTTAGACACATTGAGGCTAAAATTTACAGCCCTCAAAGATCTGAGAAATACAGTAGAATCCTTCAGTAACAGAATGGAGCAGGCTGAAGAAAGGATCTCTGAAATTGAAGACAAAACTTTTGAATGCTCCCAAATGCTCAAAGAGAAGTGGAGGGCAAAAATGGATCATTCCCTGAGAGAGTTGTGGGACCACTGCAAAAACAATCATTTGCCTTGTACAAATTCCTGAAGGAGAAGAGAATGGTCCTATAGGCACTGATGCTCTACTCCAGGATATATTAAATGAGAATTTCCTAAGTATAGCAAGAGATACAGAAATTCAGATAGACAGTTTCATAACCACAGCATGACTTCATCCAAATAAAGTATTGCCTAAACACATTGTAATTAACTTTTCCAAAGTTAATATGAAGGAGAAAATTCTGCAAGCAGCCAGATGTAAGAAAATCATAACCTACAGAAGGAAAAATATTAAAATGACTTCAGAGTTCTCAACTGAAATTTTCCAAGCCAGAAGAAGATGGTTGTTGACTTTCAATCTCCTAAAACAAAACAACTTTCAGCCTACGAACCTGTATCCAGCTAAACTGAGTTTCATTCATGATGGAGAAATCAAATACTTTAATGATATACACATGTTGAGGAAATTTGCCATAACTAAATCAGCTCTCCATGATATTCTCACACCCATCCTACCCATTGACCAGCACAATGCTCCACCTCCAAAGTAAACTCACTCAGAAATTTTTAAGGAAACCCAACTTCCACAGTGGTGAAAGGATTAAAAATGTCTACTGGACATTCAAAAAATTTGACCCAAAACATAACTAGGCTTATCAATTCTCTCAATTAATGCGAATGCTTTAATTGTCCTCTAAAGAGGCACAGGTTGGCTGACTGGCTCATCAATTCTTTCAATTAATGTGAATGGTTTAAATTGTTCTCTAAAGAGGCACAGGTTGGCTGACTGGATATATAAACTCAGACCAGATATCTGCAGCATACAAAAATCTCATCTTACCTTAAAAGATAAAAATAGACTCAGGGTGAAGGGATGGTCATCTTTAATTCAGGCAATTGGAAATCAGAAAAAAGCAGGTGTTACAATTTTATTCACAGATATAATAGGCTTTAAATCACAAAGGTAAAGAAAGATAAGGATGGCCACTTCATATTTGTCAAAGAAAGCACTCAACATGAAGAGATTTCAATTATTAACATTTATGTGCCCAACCAGAATGCTCCTCAATGTATAAAGGAGATCCTAACAGACATGAACCATTTGATATCTTCCTGCACCATAATAGTGGGAGATTTTAACACCCCTTTGGCAGTCTTGGATAGATCCTCCAAAAATAAACTAAACAAGTAAATATTGGACTGAAACTTGACTCTACAACAAATGGTCTTAACAGACATCTACAGAACATTTCATCCTAATAAAACTAAATAAATATTCTTCTCATCAGCCCATGAAACATCATCCAAAATTGATCACATCTTAGGTCACAAGTCTAACCACAGCAAATTTAAAAGAATAGAAATTATTCCTTGTATTTTCTCAGACCACCATGGAATAAAAGTTGAAGTCAACAACAGGAATCTTCATCCTCATACAAAGACATAGAAACTAAATAATCTTACTTTGAATGATAGCTGGGTCAGAGACTAGATTAAGAAGAAAATTACCAAATTTATGGAACAAAATGACAACGAAGACACAAATTATCAGAACCTATGGGATACTGCAAAGGCAGTTCTAAAAGGGAAATGTATAGTGTTATAAGCCTTCCTTAAGAGAACAGAAAAAGAGGAAGTCAACAACTTAATGGGACATCACTAGCAACTGGAGAAGAAAGAACATTCCAACCCCCAACCCAGCAGAAGCAAAGAAATAACCAAAATTAGAGCAGAATTAAATAAAATTGAAAACAAAAGAATCTTTCAAAAGATCAATAAATCAAAAGTTGTTTTTTGAAAAGATTAACAAAATTGATAAATCTTCTGCTAACCTAGCCAGAAATAGAAAAGTAAAATCCCTAATATCATCAATCAGTAATGATAAAGATGAAATAACAACAGACACCTGAGAAATTCAAAAAATCCTTAATGAATACTATAAAGGACTCTATTCTCAGAAATATGAAAATCTGAAGGAAATAGACCAGTACCTGGAAGCATGCCACCTTCTTAGATTCAGCCAGAAAGAATTTGAAATGTTGAATAGACCTATACCAAGTACTGAAATAGCATTAGCTATACAAAATCTCCCCAAAAAGAAAATTCCAGGACCAGATGGCTTCACATCAGAATTCTACCAAACCTTTAAAGAGGAACTAACACCTATATTATATAACCTTTTCCAAAACATAGAAAAAGAAGAAATAAAACACATTCTATGAAGCAAATATCACCCTGATTCTCAAACCAGGAAAAGATACAACAAGGAAAGAAAATTAGAGACCAATATTTTTAATGAATATAGATGCAAAAATATTCAATAAGATCCTTGCAGACAGAATACAGCAACACATCAAACATGTGTTATATGTTATATAACACATGACCAAGTGGGTTTTATCCCAAGGTCTCAAGGTTGATTCAACATACATAAATCTATAACTATCATATATCACCTAAACAAAACAACAAAAAAAGACCATATGATCCTCTCAATTGATGCAGAAAAATCTTTTGATAATACCTAGCATGCTTTCATGATCAGCACACTTTAGAAAATAGGTATAGAAAGGTCATTTCTTAAACTGATCTACAGGAAACCATCTATAGGAAACCCATAGCCAATATCATCTTGAATGGGGGAAAATTGAAAATATTTCCACTCAGATCAGGAACTAGACAAGGATAACCACTGTCTACACTGCTATTTAACATTGAAATGGAAGCCTTAGCCATCACAATCAGGCAAGAGAAGGCAATCAAGGATATCCAAATAGGGTCAAAGGAGATCAAACATTCACTCTTCACGGAAGATACAATTTTATATCTGGAAAACCCTAGGGACTCAACTTCAAAACTCTTAGAAGTGATAAAGGATTACAGTACTGTCTCAGAATACAGATCAATACTTACAAATCAGTAGCTTTTATGGATACCAACAATAGTCAAGCTGAAAAAACAGTCAAGAACTCTATTCCTTTTACAGTAGTCCCAAAGCAGATGAAATATTTGGAAATTTACCTTTAAAAAAAAGGATGTGAAAGATCTCTATAAAGAGAACTATGAAACTCTGAAAAAAGAAATAGCTGATGACATTAACAAATGGAAAAACATACCATGCTCCTGACTGGGAAGAATCAACATTGTTAAAATGTCCATATTATCCAGAGCAATATATAAATTTAACGCAATCCCTATTAAAATACCACTATCATACTTAAAAATCTGGAAAAAATAGTACTTTGTTTTATATGGAATCAGAAAAAACCTTGAATAGCCAGGACATTACTCAGAAATAAAAACAAATCAGGAGGAATCACGTTATCAGACTTCAGGCTATACTATAAGTCTATATGGATAAAAACAGCATGGTGCTGGCACAAAAACAGAGAGTTAGATATATGGAACAGGATAGAGAACCAAGAAATGAACCCAGACACTTATCATCATTTGATCTTTGATAAGCCTATCAAAAACATAAATTGGGGGAATGATTCCCTATTTAACAAATAGTGCTGGGTGAATTGGCTGGTGACGTGTAGAAGACTGAAACTGAGACCCACACTTTTCACCATTAACAAAAATTGACTCTCATTGGATAAAAAATTTAAAGTTAAGACATGAAACTATAAATATTCTTGGAGAGAGTGCAGGGGAAACACCTGAAGAAATTGGTCTGGGAGAATACTTTATGAGGAAGACCCCCCCTGGGCAATTGAAGCAACTCCAAAAATACATTACTGATACCTGATCAAACTAAAAAGCTTCTGCACAGCCAAGAACACAGTAAGTAAAGCAAGCAGACAGCCCTCAGAATGGGAAAAGAATTTTGCAGGTTATGTCTCTGACAAAGGTTTGACAACCATTATACACAGAGAACTCAAACTTAATAAGAAAAGAAAAAGTGATCCCATTTCATTGTGAACAAGAGACTTGAACAGAAGCTTCTCTGAAGAAGACAAGTGCATGGTATACATGAAAAAATGCTCATAATCTTTAATCATCAAAGAAATGCAAATCAAAACCACTTTGAGATATCCTTGAACTCCAGTAAGAGTAGCCCACATAACAAAATCCCAAAACTACAGATGTTGGCATGGATGTGGAGAGAAGGGAACACTTCTGCACTGTTGGTGGGAATGCAAACTAATATGTCCCTTCAGGAAAGACGTTTGGAGAACACATAGGGAACTAAAAGTAGACCTGCTGTTCAATCCTGCAATTCCTCTACTAGGTATATATCCAGATGACCAAAAATCATATTACAACAAAGACATTTGCACAAGAATTTTTATTGCATCCCAGTTCATAATTGCTAAGTCATGGAAGCACCCCAAGTACCCATCAACCAATGAAAGGACTAACAAATTGTGGTATATGTATACCAAAGAATATTATGCAGCCATAAAAAAGATGAACACTTTACCTCTTTTATGTTTACATGGATGGAGCTGATCATATTCTTCCTAGTAAAGTATCTCAAGAATGGAAGAAAAAATATCCAATGTGCTCAATACTGTTATGAAACCAATATACAATCACTCACACTTTCATAGGAAAGATAAAACACAATTATAGCCCAGAAAGAAGGAGAGAAGAGGAGGGGTTGGGAGTGGATGGGTGGAGGGAGGGTAATGGATGGGACCTCACCTACTGTGCATATTGCAAGGGTACATGTCAAATATAATAAGAGTAGAGTATAAATGACTGAACACAACAATTAAATAAGTGAGATGAATGCTATGTTAACCAGTTTAATATAAACATTCCAAATTGTATATAAAATTAGCACATTGTACCCCATAAATGCAGTAATGTACACAGTTATGATCTAATTAAAAAGGGCAATTGACGATTTAAAGAGATTGCATTGAACTTGCATATCAAATTATCTTCTTAACAATATTACTATTTTTGAACAGTTAGATGTATATAATTTACTCAATTATTCACTGACTTATTTCACTAATAACATTTTAGATTTTTAAGTGTAAAATATTTTTTCATTTTTGTTGTTAAATTCATTTCTAAAAAAAAAAATTATTTCTAAATGTTTCTTTCTTTTAATGCTATTAATAATGAAAGTGGTCTTTTTACTTTCTCTGTAGATTGTTTAGTGCTTGTATATAAAAGTCTACAAATAAATTTTGTATGTTGGTCTTGTATTTTGTGAACTCGCTCAACTTGTATATTAGTTCTAGACTTTTAGTCAATATCTTTCAAATAAATAGGATCATGTTATCGCAATACTAGGGAGTTGACTCCTGTTTTCTAATCTAGATAATTGTTTGGATTTTAGTTGTAAAACCAAGATTGCACTTGTAAAATGATCCCAACTGATCATGGTTTATAACAGGCTTCATGTTTTACTAGATTCTGTTTGCTCATTGCTTTCTAGTATTTTAGCATTTATATACATAAGGGATTATGGTATGTCATTCTCTTTTGTTGTAATGACATATGTCTGGTTTGGGGATCAGTATAATACTTATCTGACAGAATGAACTGAAAGATGCTTCTACCTCTTCAATATTGAAAATGTTTGTAAAGAATTGGTATTATTTCTTCATTAAATTTTTGAGAAAATTTACCAGTTAAGTCATTTTTTTCTAGCATTTCCTTTGTGATAAACATTTTAATTAGTTTAATTCATTTCCTTATTTTTGGGCTATTGATATATCACTTTTTATATACGACTACTCATGCATCTTATTTCATCTTAATTTTATTTTGAAAGTTCATGTTTTTCAAGATGTTATTTATAATATATAGTTTTCTGTGTTTTTATGTGTCTCTACACTTAATATAAAACAATCAAAATAATTAATGAGAATGAGGTTTTAGAGCAATCAATAAATTACTAAAAGTTTCTTTCCTTGTAGAATGAGAATTATGGGTGGATTTCTCCCTACTTAGGAATCTCACCCCATCTGCACTCTAGGTGGAATAAAACCACTTTAATTACACACACAAAATATAATGAGAATTATGACTATAACATCTATACATAATGCTGATATTTTTATTATGTAGACAAATAAAGTACTGACTAATAAAGTAAATTAGTAAAGTATGCCTCATGAATTTACTTTTTATTGAAATAGAAGATTAAACTCATCTTTTCTTTTTTATACAGATTTAACCAGGACAAAAAAATCAAATTTTTAATAAAGAACAAGTATACTGTAGCATAGAAAAGTAGTGGCCTGTAACAAATAAAAACTTGATGAATCAAAGTGGTTAATACAAGTTAGGTGAGTATGTCTTAGGTACTATTTTAGGTCATTTAGACATATAAACTTGATACCTATCAGTTAAGCATACATACTTCAAAAATTTATTAAAATGACAGACACAGGGGTGGGGAGGAAGGATGATGGGAAAGACATTTAGCCAAGTTCTCCTGGAGCAATAGGAGCGAGGAAGAGGGCTGGATTCTTCCCAGCTTGGAATGTTGGCATGGAGTGATAGTTTGGAGTGTGCAGCAAGGTGGTGGACTATTGAACTTGGAGGGTAAGCTGGAGCTGTGGAGACCCAGCACAGAGGAGACCCCCAGGCAAGTTTCTGTGAGTAGCCCTGGCCACAGTAGCAGCCAGCCTCCTCACCCCACAGAGGTCCCAGAAGAAGCCTTTCACAGTTTTTGGTTCTTGGGGGAAGCTAGGCACTGAATAGAAAGATTGGAGAAGTATGTACTCTGAAGTGAAATTTGGTGGCCAGATTGGGGTGGTGTCTGGAGCAGTTCTGCTGCAGTTTGGTGGTGGGTGAGACATCCATACAGGGAAAGATCCTGAACAGGGGGTCACCATTGTCATAAAGGTTGCCGGAAGTCTGTGTTGTGGGCCTCTTGCTGGGGGCCTAAGACTCAGTGGTCTGAGTTCCCCCTGCAGGAAGCAGTCCTACACTTGTGACAGGCCCAGGGATCCCCACTCTCCACCAAACTGTTGTAGAAGGAATCTGTGAGACCCACCTCTGAAGAATTTTTGAGAGCTGTAGAATCCCAGATCTGTGGGGTCTGTGTGCTGAGTGACTAAACGGATGATCACCAGGAACAAGTAAGCTAGAAAACAGGTCTAAACCTGAGAACCAGAGAGAAGTTAACAGCTGTATTGTTCATTAACCCCTCCACAAATTCACTGCACCACCTGGTGTCTAGTAAGTATATTGCAATATAAATATATTCATACTACAGTCAGATCCCTACATCATATATATGTGTATGTATATATATATACACGTTGTTGTTGTTGTTTACTTTTTTCCTTTTTCTTTCTTGTAGTTGTTGTTAATTTTTTTCTCTTCTTTCCTTCCTCTATTGGTTGCTGAGATTGCTTACAATAGGCTATTTGAATGTCTTCTTTTTTTTTCTTTTCCTAAATCCATTTTTTCATTGAACAAGAGCAAGGGCTCCTGTAATTTTTTTTTTTATTGTTGTTTTTGTTGTTGCAGAATTTTAGCTTGATTTATTCTCTCTCCCTACTTCACTACGGGGCATTCTCTCAGTTGATAGAGACTCTTCTACTCTTCTCATTTCTCCCACTTAATGCGCTTCTGCATCAGCTAAGATATCCCCCCTTTTTTTCTTTCTTCTTGATTTATTGTCTTTATTCTTTCTTTCTTTATTCCTTTTCCCTCATTCTCCTTTTTTTGGGGGGGCAGAGCCTCAGGCTGTTGCCCTGGGTAGAGTGCAGTGGCATCACAGCTCACAGCAACCTCAAACTCTTGGACTTAAGCAATCCTCTTGCCTTAGCCCCCCAAATAGCTGGGACTACAGGTACCTGCCACAACGTCCGGCTATTTTTTGGTCATAGTTGTCATTGTTGTTTGGTGGGTCTGGGCTGGATTCAAACCTGTCAGCTCTTGTGATGTAGCTGGCACCTTAGCAGCTTGAGCTACAAGCACTGAGTCCCTCCCTCTCCTTTATTTGATTCAATGGCACATTTAATTCCCATTATCCATTCTCATTTTAATATTATTTCTTTTTTCCCCTGTTTTGTATTTTTGTATTTTTATTATTATTTTTTCTTCTTTTTCCATTCTTTCTTTGCACAGCTGTGGTCTGGCGGGTAGACCACAGCTGCAGTCTGGCTCACGGAGGCCAGGAAAACTTTATAACATTGGCCCAGGAGGAAAGTTTTAGGAAGATCACGCTGCAGAACTTTTCTATTTTTTTTCCTTTTCTTTTTCATCCTTATTCAATTTTTCCTTCTTGTTTTTGGTGTTTGCTCTTTTTCTTCTCTTCCTAATTTTAGCAGAGGAAGAATCTGAATGTGTTCAGGCTGGTAAGGAGTGCCTGATATAGAGGAACCTACTCAGCCCAGCTCCTCAAAACTCTTGAGCTATAGGTGTGGCCTTACCACCGTTCTGAACAATAACATTATTTCTGTAACTCTTATCCTTCCTTCCTGTCCTCTGTCTCTCCTATTCTTCAATTTTCTTCTGTTATTTCCCCTCCCCCCATTTTCTTTTCTTTCGTTTATTTTTCTCTTTTTCTTTTCTCTTACTCTTTCCTTATTTTTTTCCTCCCTTTTCTCCCCTTTCCTCTTGCTTCTCCTTGCTTACACCAACCCTTCTCCACCTTCTGACCCCATACCAAGAGGCCTCTATATGACATAAACTCTGAGACAAGGTAACTTGAACCAATGGAGGAAGTAAGAAGGAAAAAGGTACACAAAGAGGTGACTGAGAAGAAAGCACAAATGAGGAGGAATCAAAAGAAAAATTAAGGCACCATGAAGAACCAAAATAGGTCAACTCTTCTGAGAGACCACAAGGCAGCTTTTACAGAAGACTCATCCTATAAAGAATTAATAGATCTGACAGAAAGGGAATTTAAAATATGGATGATTAACACAATAAAGAGAATGGATGAGAAAATAGAAAGGCAAAACCAAAAGTCAAACAGAAAGTGTGTAGAATATAGAAAAGACATGGACGAGCTTAAAGAAATGAAGGAGACAATTGGGGAATGTGAAGAAGCAGTAGAAAGTATCAAAAATAGATTAGACCACAGAGAAGAAAAAACATCAAACTTAGAGGATAAAGTATTGGAGTTAACACAGGTAATTACAGAGTCAGAAAAGAAAAGAAACGAAGCAGAACAGGTGCATAGAGAACTATAAGACAGTATGAAGTGTTCAAACATACAGATAATAGGACTCCCCAAAGGGAAAGAAGATTATCCCAAAGGCATGGAAGCCCTAATGGAGGCTATCATGAATGAAAACATCCCAAGTTTTACTAAAGATACTGATACATTACTTTCATATGGACATAGAACCCTGGGTCATCTCAACTGTAACAGAGCCTCTCCAAGACACATTGTAATGAACCTGTCCAAAGTCAAGATGAAGGAGAAAATTCTGAAAGCAGTTAGGAATAAGTGTCAATTGACCTACAATGGGAGAGCCATTAGGATGACAGCAGACTTTTCAACTGAAACTTTCCAAGCCAGAAAATCATGGTCATCCACCTTCAACATCCTTAAACAAAATAATTTTCAGTCTAGAATCCTGTATCCTGCTAGACTTAGAAACAAAATTGATGGAGAAATCCAATCATTTGTATATATACAAGCACTGAGGAAATTCATCACAATAAGACCAGCTTTACAGGAAATACTTAGACCTATTCTCAATACTGACATCACAATGGACCACCACCAAAGTAAACACCTACAAGACAAAGCCAGAGGTTATCTTCCACAATGGCACAAAGGATAAAACTAGACAAAAAACTATCTCATAAAAAGATGAGTAGAATTCCACCACACTTATTGATACTTTAAATAAATGTCAATGGACAGAATTCCCCACTGAAGAGGCAGAGGCTGGCTGATTGGATAAAAAAACACAAGACATCCATATGCTGTCTCCTAGGAGACACATCTAGCCCTAAAGGAGAAATCAAGACTCAGGATTAAGGTATGGAAGATAATATTTCAAGCAAACAGAAATCAGAAGAAAGGAGGGGTTGAAATCTTATTCTCAGATACTAGCAGATTAAAAGCAACATTAGTTAAGAAAGACAAAGATGGACACTTCATATTAGTCAAAGGAACAATACAAGAAGAAGACATCTCAATTTTAAACATTTATGCACCTAACTTAAATGCTCCCAGCTTTATGAAACAGCCCTTGAGGGGTCTCAGCAAAATGATATCCCATAACACCTTAATAGTTGGGAACGTCAACACTCCTCTGACAGAACCAAAAATCCCCTTAACAGAAACTAAACAAGGATATGAAGGACTTCAACGTAACCCTAGAACAAATGGGATTAATAGACACATACAGAACACACCATCCCAAAGCAAAATAATATACTTTTTTCTCATCAGCTCATGGCACATACTCCAAAATAGATCATATCCTAGGATACTAATCAAACCTCAACAAAATTAAAGGAATAAAAATTATACTATGTCTCTTCTCAGACCTCAAGGTTATAATGGTGAAGCTCAACTCCAACAAAATGTTTATCCCCACACAAAGTCTTGAAAACAAAACATTATGCTGAATGATGGTTGGATTCAGGAAGACATAAAAGAGGAATTTGTTAATTTCCTCAAATGTAATAAGAATGAAGACACAAGTTACCAAAACCCCTGGGATGCAGCAAAAGCAGTCCTGAGAGGAAAATTTATTGAGCTAGATGCCTACCTTCGAAAAACAGAAAGTTAGTGCATCAGCACCCTCACAAACCATCTTATGGAATTAGAAAAAGAAAAACAATCTAACCCTAAACCCAGCAAAATAAAAGAAATGGCCAAAATTAAATCAGATATTAATGAAATTGAAAACAAAAAAATAATTCAGAAAATTAACAAAAGCAAAAGATGGTTTCTTGAAAAAGTAAACAAAATAGATAAACCTTTGGCCAGACTAACTAGAAATAGAAAAATAAAATCTCTAGTAACCTCACTAAAAATCCTCAAAGAAAGAGTGTGGAAAAAAATTGAAGCTATCAGCTTGAGGAAAGACTTTATGAAGAAGACTTCAATAGCATTTGTAGCAACAAAAATAAACAAATGGAACTTAATTAAACTGAAAAGCTTCTGGACAGCTAAGGAGACAGCAACCAAAGCAAATGGACGATCTACAAAATAGGAAAGATTTGCATATTTTGAATCAGACAAAATCTTGATAACTAGGATCTACAAATAACTCAAATTAACCCACATAAAACGAGCCACCAATCCCTTAGATCACCAGGCAAGTGAAAAGAATAGAAACTTCTCTAAAGAAAACAAATGAATGGCTAACAAACATATGAAAAATGGTCATTGTCCCTAATTATTAGAGAAATGCAAATTAAAATCACCCTGAGATATCATCTAACCCCAGTAAGAATGACTCACATCTCCAAACTGCAGATGCTGGCATGGATGTGGAGAGAAGAGAACACTTTTACACTGCTGGTGGGACTGCAAACTAATACAAAGTGAGTGAACACTCAAAGAACTGAAACTAGACCTACCATGTGACCTGCAATCCCATTACTGGGCATCTACCCAGAAGAAGAAAAAAATCCTTTTACCATAAAGACATTTGCGTTAGACTATTGCAGCTCAATTAACAATCACCAAAATGTGGAAACAGCCTAAATGCCCACCAACCCAGGTATGGATTAACAAGCTGTGGTATATGTATACCATGGAATATTATTCAGACACTAAAAAAGATGGAGACTTTACATTTATTGTATTAACCTGGATGGAAGTGGAACATATTATTCTTAGTAAAGCATCACTAGAATGAAGAAGCAAGAATCCTATGTACTCAATTCTGATATGAGGATGATTAAAGAGCTAATACACGGTGGAGGTCAGGGATGGGGAGAGCAGACAGAGGGAAGGGAGGTGAGGGTGGAGGGGTCACAGTGTATGGTATACTTTTGGGGGGTGGGACACAATTATAAGAGCAATCTTATCTGGCAAATGCAATCAATGTAACTTGGTTCTTGGTACCCTCAATGAATTCCCAACAATAATTTCTAAAAAATGACAGAGAGTTCAAGAGCAAGATGGCGGCTGAGTAACAGCTTCCTTGCAACTGGGCACAGTGAGACTGGGGAGAAAAGACTTCAGGCATCTCTGGCTGGTGGGAGCTGCCCAAAAGCATACCTTTGGGGACACGGGGAGACAGCATGAGACTTCTGGAACCCCTGAAGAGGGAGAAAGCAGTGGAGAACTGGCAAGTGGTTGTGTGTGTTCGTTCGGTCTAATCCTGCCGGCAGCTGTAGGTACGGCAGTAGTGAGATTGCAAACTGGAAAGGCCTTACCTGTGAGCTGTTTGGGAATTTTGGGACTTGGCACTCAGTTGAACTACCTTGGGAGAACTTAGGCAGAGCACAGAGGTCTTTGATTGTTGTCTAGGGCCCCAGACTGAGCCAAAGAGCCAGACGGAGCTACCAGTGTTTGGTTGTGGGCTGTGTGCAGCCACTGTGGGAGAACTGCCCCAGCAAGCTCCACCCTCAGGGTCACAGGACAAGCATCAGGTTGGAGCGAGTAATCTAGTGACTGAGCAGCCTAAAGGCAGGGACTGAGACGCCTTGCAGCCTTAGCCCTCAGGGGCATAGGGTGAGACTGGTTTTGGCACACTGGGTAAGTGGATAGCCACTTAAGGAGTGATGCCAGTGACAAGCACTTTCCTGGAAAAGCTTCTCCTTAGCCCAGGTTAGCAATTTAAAGTGCCTTCAAAGCAGACTGAGGAGGATTTAGGCTCTCCACCCTGCAGGGTTTGAGAAATCATTAGAGGCCTCCAGTTTTTGTCTTTCCTCTCTACTTGGTGGAGGTGGGGTACTGTATCCAAACAGGCTGGCAAAGAGCTGCTGACCTAACCACCCAACCCGGCACCCCCAGAGGTTGGGAGTTCTTAAGGTTGGGTCAAAGTATCCTACTGTATGCCTATATTGCTCCTGTCCTCCTCTTTCTGTGTCCACCCCCTCTTCTTTCTCCTTTTTCTTTCTTTCTTTTTTCCCTTCTTGCTCCTCAATCTTCTCATCATTCTGGTCCTGTACCAAAAGGATGCATTGAAACTCTAGTCCAGAGGAATGGCAACTTAAAGAGGAGTTGTCTCTTTTCTCTGTTACAATTATCCCCTTGGCCATGCAGAAGCTTCTTAGTTTGATGCCATCCCCTTTATCTATTTTTGCTTTTACTGACTGTGTTTTGGGGGGTCATAGTCAAGAAATTATTACCCAGGCTCACATCATGGAGTTTTCCCCTTACATTTGCTTATTGTAGTTTTCAGCTTGATTTGTATTTTTAATCTGGTTTGAGTTGAGTTTTATACATGGCATGAAGTCAGGGTCTAACTTCATTCTTCTGCATGTGAATATACAGTTTTCCCATCAGTAGTTTGTGAAGAGAATGTCCTTTCCCCAATTGGTATTGGTGGCACCTGTGTGCAAATTTTGCTGGCTGGAAATGTGTGGATTTTTTCTGGATGTCTATTTTGTTCCAGTGGCCTATGTTTGTTTTCAGCCTTTTGATAGTTCCAGCTTTACTATCAAAAGGCTGTGTGGGGGCCGTTTTCATAGGGATTGCATTAAATCTGTAGATTGCACTGGGGAGTATGGCCATTTCAATAATAGTACTGCTTCCAATACATGAACATGTAATATACTTGCATTTCCTCCCACCTTCTTCCATTTCTTTCATCCATGTTCTGTAGTTTTCAGGGTAGAGATCTTTCATATTCCTTGGTTCAGTTGATTCCTAAGTACTTCATTTCTCTATAGCTATGGCAAATGAGACTGTCTTCTTGATTTCTTTTCCAGATAGTTCGCTGTTACCGTAGAGCAAGGCTACTGATTTTTGTCTGTTGATTTTGCATTGTTGTCCCCAGACCAATCCCCAAAGACCACCGGGGAGCTGAGTCCGATGCAAAAGCAAAAGAGCCTTTATTCAAACTCGAGTTTGGTCCCTCAGTCCAGCTGAGAGCCCCAAATGCCAGGCAGGCAATTCTTTTATACTATTTTTCTTGCATGGTCAGCAGGGCAAACTAGTACAATACAGAAGCCAATCACAGCAGTTAAAGCAGGGTTGCAGGGTGTAGGGTACATATTTGTTCATAAATCACAAGATATATCACAAGTTCATTACTTCATGGGTCACAAGTACATGGTTCATACATAGTTCAGGGGTGCAAAGTACGGTCTTAAGAGTTGGGTAAGTTTCCAAGGAACTCAGCACTTTCCATCAGGGGGTATTGCACCAGAGGTTTTAACATACCCCTCCCTTCCTTTCGTAAACTTATCTCCTTTCCCAGAATATAGCTCCTCCACCCTTGTGGGGGCTGGGGCTAAAGCACAAAACACTTCCCCTTTGAGGGATGAAGGGTTTGTTATATTCTTTAATTCTATGGCTTAGGGAATTAGTAGCAGGGGTAGGGGGCTTGGTTACTAAACTTTCACCTCTATTCTCTCAGCATCCTCCAACTTTGCTGAATTTGTTCACTAATTATCACAGGTTTTTGGTTTTCTGGGTTTTCTTTCTTTCTTTCTTTTCTTTCTTTTTTATTTTTTTGTAGTTGTTGCAGTCCTTGGGGTTTTCCATATACACTTGTAAGATCATATCATCTGCAAAGGGGGATGATTTAACTTCTTCCTTTCCAGTTTGGAGGCTTTGTCCTTCCTTCACCAGCACTTCTAGTACCATGTGGAATGGAAGTGAGAGAGTGGATGTCTCTCTGTGTGTGGTTCCTATCTTAGAGGACAAGTTATCAACTTTCCACTCTTAAGTATGATGCTACCACGGATTTGTTACATGACCTTTATTGTGCCGAGGTCCATTCCTTTAGGGCTAATGCATTGAGAGTTTCTATCATGAAAGGATGTTGAATTTTTTCCAATGATTTTTCTGCATCTACTGAGATAATCTAGTCTTTGCCCTTCATTCCATTCATGTGTTACAGCACATTTCCATATAGGTGTATGTTAAATTCTCTCAGCAGCCCAGGAATAAATCTTGCTGGATTATTGCAAATGATCTTCTGAATGTTCTCTGAATTTTTGTAGCGTCTTTTTCTGACTTTTCCAAAATGAATTTGGGGCCAGGTTCGGTGGGTGGGTCATATGACTGTCATCCTCAGCTTTTGGCAAGCTGGCTTGGTGTCCTGGGTGGAAGCTGTAAAACAGGCCCTGGCTCATGAGCTGCTCCACTGTGAGAGCAAGGAGCTGTGCAGGTCGCCAGGAGGCAGCCAGGCTGGGTTCATAGGGCCGCAGCACCCGCCAGCCCCAGTCATGCCGGTTGCTGGGCCAGTCCCGGCTGTCCCACACTACTGCTGCCCACTGCGACCACTGGGGAGCTGAGTCCGATGCAAAAGCAAAAGGGCCTTTATTCAAACTCGAGTTTGGTCCCTCAGTCCAGCTGAGAGCCCCAAATGCCAGGCAGGCAATTCTTTTATACTATTTTTCTTGCATGGTCAGCAGGGCAAGCTAGTACAATACAGAAGCCAATCACAGCAGTTAAAGCAGGGTCGCAGGGTGTAGGGTACATATTTGTTCATAAATCACAAGATATCCCAGCCCAAGGCCCGCAGCAAGAGAGATGAACACGATCGTGCCTTCTTCTCCAGGACAGAGGGCCTGGGGAGTTGCAGGAGGAGGAGTGTATTAGAGGGGGCGGAGAAAGAGGAGGACTCCACTGTGGCAGTGGAGGAGGTGGTGGTGATTATGGTGGAGGCCGCAGCGGCAGCAGTGAAGGCAGGATGGGAGGTAGCGCAGAGGATCCAGTGGTCTGGAGATGTGTGTTAGAGGCTAGAGCACTTTGGGAGGCTGAGGCAAGATGACGCGAGTTCAGCAGTTGAACAGCAGCCTGGACCACATACAAAATAGGGCAGCTACTAAAGACCAGCAAAAGCTGACCCGACAGGCCAGGTGTCTGTAGCTCAATAGTCAGAATAGCAGTCTTAGGCGGTCAGACTGATGGGTTTGAACCCAGCCCTTCGCCATCTTCTTAGTTACGCTTGGCCTCTGTAGACCTTTGTGATTCCCCCTAAACTACCTCCTAGCAGATGTGCACATTTCCAACCTTGCTAAGTTGCACCTGTGGAAGAAAGTGTCCACTTTTACTAGCTGATCCAATTGGTTGACCTAGGCTTAGCCCTAGCCTAGTATGATACTTGGTGTTTCTCTAATATGTGTCTCACTTGTATTTCTCCTTTCTCATTTCTGATCTTATTTATTTCCGTGTAAGGTTTTCTTCTTTAGTGTAGCTAAAGGTTTGACCATTTTGATCACTGATTCAGACATCTTAGTTTTATAGATTTACTCGTGTTTTTCTAGTCTGTATTTCATTGATTTCTTCTGAGTTTTGATATTTTTCTCTTTGGTAATTTTGGCCCGAGTCCGTTCTTCCTTTTCCAGCACATTGAGATTAACATTCAGTTGTTTCTTGAAGATCTTCAGTGTGTTCGTTTCTTTCTTTTGTTTAGTTTAGTTTTGCTTTGTTGGGAGACAAGAGTCTCACTCTGTAGTATCATAGTTCACAGCACCTTAAATCTCCGGGGGTAAAGCCACCCTCCTGCTTCAGCTTCCTGAATAGCTGGGACCTCAGGCCTGTGCCATGATGCTCAGCTTGCGTGTGTTGTTTGTAGTCAAGCAGGGTCTCGCTCTTGCTCAGGCTACTTTCCAACTCCTGACCTCACGCCATCCACCGCCCTTGGCCTCCAGAGCAGCTGGGATTCCAGGTCTGTGTCATGAAGCTCTGCTAGGTTTATCTGGTTTTAGTAGAGCTGTGTTTCACTCTGACTCAGGATGCGCTCCAACTCTTGAGCTCAAGCCATCCACCGCCTTTCCCTCCCAGGGTGCTAGGATTGCAGGTGTGAGCTACTGCACCAGGCTCCCTTCTATGTTTTGCATATTCAATTTTGATCCAACCTATGATTAGCAGGTCTTTTCTCTCAATCTTTGAGTTGTCCCCTTTCTCTGTTAGAATTGTCTCCTTGGCTGTCCAGAATCTTCTTAGTTTGATGTCATCCCCTTTCTCTATTTTTGCTTTTACTGTCTGTGCTTTGGGGGGTCATAGCAAAGAAATTATAACCCAGACTCACATCATAGAGTTTTCCCCTTACATTTGCTTATGGTAGTTTTACAGTTTCAGGTCATCAGTTTGTATTTTTAATACATTTTGAGTTGAGTTTTGTATGTGGCATGAGGTAAGGGTCTAACTTCATTCTTCTATCGGAACATACTAGGTTTGTTTGTTTGTTTGTTTTTGAGACAGAGTCTCACTACATCACCCTCGGTAGAGTGCTGTGGCATGACAGCTCACAGCAACCTCAAACTCTTTGGCTTAAGTGATTCTCATGCCTCAGCCTACGGTAGCTGGGACTACAGGCACCTGCCACAATGCCAGGCTATTTTTTGTTGCAGTTGTCATTGTTGTTCACCAGGCCTGGGTCAGGTTCGAACCCACCAGCCCTGTTGTAGGTGGTTGGCTCCCTAACCACTGAGGTATGGGCGCTGAGCCAATATTAGGTTTTAATATGCAATTTTTTTTTAATTTCACAGTGGGTACTGAATAACAAACAAAGTTAAAAATATTTACCCCAAAGTACATGTCTCTGACATATTTTGGGATGACTGCCCCAGCAGTAACATTACAAATCTTTCAGTGATTATTGTCTCAATCTCCAGACTATATGCCAAAAGAAATGTGATTAGAGATTTGTCTATGACTCTAAGACTGATGGGAAAGAAACTGCAAAAGGCTTAAGACTCAACAAAAATGGCCTGTTGGCCATACTGGAAGGAATCTGTGCAATATTAAACACTAACTGCTAGGTCAATAAAAATGCCTGAGGAGAAATTGGAACCTGAGTAAAAAATTTCCCAGTAAGTGGTGTGGCTACAACACAGCCTCACAAGGGGCCCCAGAAACAACAAATATTCAGGAATATTCCCTTGTGTTGCCCGAATGTCAGATCAGTTCTATAGGGATTTTTAAAGCTATATATATTACCTTAGGAACTGTGCTAAGGCTGTAAATAAGAATACTAGTGTTCTCATCATGCAAGCCATAGCTTCGAAACCCAGAACTTGTATATATTTGTAGGTGACTGCTAAATGATTTCATTCTCTTACCCTGGACACAACCTTGACTTTATCCCTATCAGTGTAAAGAAGCCTAATTGAACCTCTATTTACTTCTTTACCCTGGAGTAGTTTTTGAGATTTATCTTGCATATCCTGGATTGTATAACAGACCCACCCAGACCAAGGAACTTTTTCAGGTAGCCTTGGACCCTCTACTCAGCATACTCTTCCAACTTTTTCAAGTCCTCCAGCAGATGACCTTTGGATATCTGTCATGGCATGCCCAGCCACGTCCTAAGCTATACTATCCCACACTCTGAATTGCTTAAGAAGAGGCCCCTTGCCCTGCTTCCTTAAACCTACTTATGTTCCAGCTGGTGACCAGGTTATCCTCAGGACTTGGAGGGAAAGACCTGATGAACTCAAGGGAAAGAGGACTTGACTCAGGGACATATTAGTTGTGACTCCTACAGTGGCCAAGTTATCTGGATTACATCATTCCCGCATCTAGATTTATCCCTCTGAGAAAAACCAGCAACCTAAAGCCAGACTAGTGAACTGCAGAACTGTTCAGAGATGAGGGTTAAAAGCTTTAGTTGTTGGAATGGGAAGTATACTATTCTCAAAAATCTTTGTTATTATATTTAATGTGTTCCTTGTTGTCTTTTCTTACTGTGCTGCATGTTGTTCCCAGTATAACTTAAAACCTTCCCTTGTCCAAAAATTTCAATCCCAGGACAAATGCAGTAAATTGTAGTAATTACTTCCATTAAAAATCTATTTCATAGGTAAAAAAGGTAGTAATAGGAGTGGGGAATGAAAGCACATGTGGTGAGAATAAGATGGAGTTAATCAGACTAATGTGGACATGACACAGCTGGTCTGGTCAGTTTAGGTCCTGCCTGTTAGGATCTTCACCTGTTTCCTATTCTTACTGTTTCATAAATTTAGCTCCCACGATAAAGATGCCCATCAGATACCTAGTTCAGCTAGATTGATTTAGATTATCTTTTGAATTGGAAATGTTGTAATAGGTCACTGAGTTATGCTGATTTTTATTTAAAATAAGGGTTAATGTGGTCTTTGCTTTGAACTTTTATTTATAAAACTGTAATTTTGGAAATGGAAGAACAGAACAGTCTTGGAAAGGCTACTCTCACTTTTCTCTAGACTTGCAGGCTTTATTACGAATAAAAATTGGTGGACCTTTCCCCTCTTTGTTCAGTAACAAATAAATTATCCTCAGCAACTGAAGTGCAAAAGCTCTCCCTTGTGAATTATTTTGGATATAAAGGCAGTATAAGGTAATAGTTTAACTGATTTTTCCAATCCTTAAATGATCAGTTTGTATGAAGATATTTAGAGGCACATTACCCCATGGAAAGCCTAGTGAAAGCTACAGACTACTTTATCAGAGATATTAGACAGGATGCTCCCATCATCCTGTAGGAGTGAAGGAATATTCCTTTTCTTTGGCCTATGTATCTTACCTTTAGAGTATACCTGTTTGCCCTGTACCTGTATTGGTGTGGGTATGACTGGCAACACTGCTGGGACAAATTTTTCTTTGTGTCACTCTCTTGGCCTCTCTATTGGCCCTGTTGTTTCCTTGTGTTATATCCCCTTCCCTCTGGTGTCCTTTAGTGTGTATGGCCAAGACTTTTACTGGTAAATTGACTGTCTTTGAAAGTTTTTTAACCTCTTTCGCATGTTTGATTGGAGAGCTTTTGCTGAGAGTAAACACTTTTTCTAAATTTGGCCATATGAATAGAGAATCATGAAGGAATATTTACTTTCAGTGTATTATTGTATTTTCCTCTACTTCATCACTTTCAGTGTCTGACATACGGCTATTAACTCAGCCTTTTGCATGGAGGTATTTGGTGGTAAGGGGCTGATTTCCTTAGTATGGGAGACCATGACATGGCCAGTCTTTTTATTTTCATTTATCATCATGTTACTACATGAGTAAACCAAATGCCCCCTTGATCTCACAGAGTGATAGCCTTTGACTCTGCCCTTCCTGTTGACTCTGTTAATATTGATTTTTCACAGTTTTGATCTATACTTTTATGCTCCCCTTGTTCTGGTGCTGATTTTAAGGCTGTGCAGGATTTTAGGGTGATTTGGAGATATAATTTTAGAAGAGTTGATATTCTAGCACCTGACTATTAGAAAGCCAACTTGGTGTATTCTTGGTAAGTAAGAGGCCAGATTGTGTGAGACTTTCTCCAAAATGTGAGTCTTGGAAAAGACCAGCTTTTGTGCTTCTTGTAGCTGGGTTCCTGAAGCAGTCAATACTCTCAGATAATGGGGCCAACCTTTGGCTACAGGGTAGAGATTTGTAGAGAAATATTTCACCAGCCACAACTCTCTTTTAAACTCTGTACTACAATTCTACAATGGGTTTCTTTTTCTATCAAAATATAAAAATGTTGTCTTAATTTAGATGTTCCAAAAGCCAGAATACAAGTCAAGGCTTCCTTTAGTCCTTTCATCTCATCTTAAAGTTTTATAGAAGAGTTTTACTGTGCTGACAAATGAAGAAATCCAGATTCTGTTACATTCAGCTATTCCCAGAAATTCTGTTAGATGTTTGCCAATAGTTAGAATTTTTAGGGAGCAGATGATCTGAATTCTACTTGAGGACATTTATTGCTCTTCTGGGATTATAAAAACCCCAACTAGGTCACCAGCAGCATACATAATTGAGATTTTTTTTTCCTGTGCAACCTTAAAGGTTCCTTCTCCAGGAACTCCCGTCACCCTGGTGCTTACAATTGAATCTTCATATGAAGGACTACCAATGAGTATATCATCAACATATTGTATTGGGCATTTGGGGACTCCAAATTTAACTCTATGAGCTACCTTTGCAGTGTTTCCTCAAACATGTGAGGGCTATCCCAGAATCCCTGGGAAAGGATAGTTTATGTCAACTGTCTAGTTCTCCCTAGTGGGGTTTTCCCAATAAAAAGCAAACAAACATTGTCTGGGTGTAAAGAAATTGAAAAGAAACTATCATTTGTGAAAAGAAACTATCATTTAAATCTAGAACTGAAAAGCAGGCTTATTCTACTGAAATCTGAATAATATTTTGATATAGACTTAGAAGCACTGGGTGTAAAAAAATTACTGTCCTATTAATAATTTTAAAATCCTGGATAAGTCTGCACTTTCTACTAAGCATTTTTACTTCCAGGATTGGGTAATAGAAGGGTGTGAGCACTCCACCAACATGCCTGTTTCCAGTAATTCTTGTAGTATTGGGGCAAATATTGCTGTTCCTTTGGGGACAGGGGATACTGTTCCTGTGGAGAAAGGAGGTTCCAGATCTGAGGGTCTGTCTCCTTTACCAGAAACACCGTTTATGGCCTTTTTTGGTTTCCCATCTGCCCAGACCATGGAATCTACACCTTCTGGACTTGTATGTAATTTTTGTTCCTCCACTAAAGTAATATTGAAGGTTGTCCATCCACATAATTTTGTGGGGATGTAGTTTTAATTGGGAGACCCAGCCTGAATAAAATGTCTCTTCCTAATAAAGCAATTGGAACTTCAGAAATAAGCAGAAATTTTGGTGAGTGACCAGTATCCTTTCCCAGATACATAATAACGTAGGACTATGGGCCTGTGGGACAAGATAGATAGTGGAGGTCCTGAAGTGCGGCTGCAGCAGATCAGCAGCAGTCACGGCAGCCTCCGTGGCTATCTGTGAGGATTTTTCAGGGTAAATGATGTGAGGGTTGGTACATTAGTAGGAGAAGACAAATACGGCAACAAATACTATGAAGACAACAAGCCATTTTTTGGCCGTCACTGATGGGTTATATACACCAACAAAATGAATGTGAAAAACACATTCTGGGATGGGGATGGAAGCATGGTGCCTCCTGAATGGCATTGTTGGCTTTACTGTATGACTGATGATCCTCCAACCTGTAGCTCGAAATTTATTTGGGCAAACCACATGAGTGGCACCTCAGAATAACATGTACCTTATTCCACCATTAGAAAGAAGATTCAAGAGTGGGTCTTACCTTCAACACCTTAGAAGTGAAGACAGTGAAAAACAGATTAAACATGCAAAATATGGGCTATAGGTGTAATTGCACTTTTACTGCTGACCATTAACTTAATAAAAATTATTTGACTAGGATATTTTGTGATGTGAGCCATTCTCACCGGGGTTTGATTATCTATATGGAAGTGGAGCACGTTATTAGTAAAGCACCACAAGAATGAAGATGAAAGAATCCTATGTACTCAATTCTGACATGAGGATAATTAATGACCTTGTACATGGTGGGGGTGGGGGAAGGGGAGAGCAGAGAAAAGAAAGGAGGGAGAAGGGTGGGGGTCATGATGTGTGACGTACCTTTTGGGGGTGGGACACAATTAGAAGAGGGATTTTACCTAACAAATGCAATCAATGCAACCTGGTTCTTTGTACCCTCAATGAATCCCCAACAGTAAAAATAATTGACTAAGGAAATAATAATAATAATAATAATAATAATAATAATGATGATGATGATGGACTATACCAACTCCTGGTGGGGCATTCTTTAATGGCTGCTACCACACAAGAGGAGGACAATAGAGGTATGCCAAAGGTATGCTGAATAGGCAGCTCCTGTGTCAATTAATAAAAGTATTTGTTTACCTGCCACATCCAAATTTACCTGGGGTTCATGAGAGATATGGAAAGTATGGGCATCTGTGTAAAATCCGGGTACCTTATGCTTAGCCATCCATGTCCACAAGGGGATGGACTCCTCCTTGATACCATGCAGTTCAGGGGCAGTTCCATGCCCAACAGTCAGATTGTCCTCATTTAGGACAAGGCTTCTTGGACATCCCAGATTTCCCTGCTCTATATCAATTCCCTTTGGTGGAAGTTTAACATACCCTTTGGTAGTGGCCAGGTTTCCCACACCAGTAACAGATTTTGCCTGAACTTCTCAGGCCCAAGTCTCTGGAGATTATGCAGCAATTGCCACTCTACAATTTAGCCTTCTGATGGTCCCTTTCTGTTACTTCCAGATTCCTACCTCGGTAGACATTAGGAGCCACTGACAACAGCTGAGATTTATCTGTAAGCCTAATGCTAACTTCTGAAGTTTCCTCTGGATATAAAACAATTGGTTAATAAATTGCATATTTAGCACTATTATAGCCTCTGCTGAGTTGGAGTCTAAGTTGGTTTACTTCCTAACAGCCTCAGTGAGCCTTTCACCAAACCCTGCTGGGATTTTCTTTCCCTGAAACACCTCTCCCAATTTATTAAAGTTGACTGCCTGGATGGATTTCTTTTTTGTTTTTTTAAATATATGTATTTTATTATTCTTCATTACATTATTCTCCCCCCCACCCCTCCGTGGTAAGACAGAATTGATTTACAGAAAAGAATACAGAAAACACCAAAGCTCCTTCCTATGCCTGGATGGATTTCATTGTGCCCATTAAACACTTGATCATGTGGTTCTGGAGTACATCGACTGGCTGATCTCATTGGTAATTTTATTTATTATCCCTCAGGGGAACAGACTTGTGGGCAAACCCAGATGTAGGGTGTGATGTTGGCATTCATAGGCTTATCCAGCAGCCCATATTTTATTCTTTTTATTTACTAAACAGTGAGGATAGCACAACTACAAATCCTTCCAAGTTAAATCAAAGACTAATGGCAAATGTTTAAATTCCTCCATGAACCTCCTGGGGTCTGCTAAGATGCTGCTTAGTTTCTCTCTCCAGCTTTTCAGATCTCCAATGGAGAATGAACCCTCACAAGCTGCCTGTTGGTAGCAATACCTTCTAAAGTAGATGTATGAGTGGTGGACAGAAATATTTGGGGGAGTGTGAGGCTCTGTTTGTGCTGAGGCTATAGCTACATTTCCTCCCTGCTATTTGACTCCTTCCCCTTTCTATGTTACAACATTCAACTCAAGACTCATAGTGCTAGAGGGTTATTTCCAAATTACATAAAGGCCTAGAATAAGGGATCTCTGGCCACTTCCCTTCCCCTCATTAAAAAAGATCTAACTATAAACTATTTTGAAGATTTCCATTCACAGACCAAAACATTCCATCTCATACCTGGTGTTAGGGTCAGGTTCTGTTGTAAAACAATATTAATTTCATCTTCTGAAGCCTGTCAATTCCAAGGGTCTTCCAATTCCTTAACAGGCATCCCAAATTATATTTGTGACATTGAATCTTCTTGCCCAATTGCTGTCTATAGGTAGAAAAAAGATGGTGGACTACTCATTGGACTGAGCATCTGCTGCTCCTTTGGGCCAAATTGTTGCTGTCTATAAAGGCATCCCTTTCATGAACCAAGTATTCCCAGGGGACAATGAAGTACCCATCTCACTTGGGCAGAATTCTCTGAGCCCTGCATTTTTGCACCCAGAATCACAGGGTCAGGTACCATTGCCAGGAGGCATCCATTATCAAGAGTACACTGCCTTCTTACCCTCAATGCCTGGATTTAATATTCCCTTGTGCCTGGGAACCACTTTTTCATCTTTCCCTCACCATCCTCTTCCCAGATGACATTCAAGCCTGCCTTGGTTTTCACCAGTGACCACAATGGCAGAACTGCTGCCCATTAATGCACCCTGAGAGGAGTCATGAAGATAAGTTTTTAAAAGAGCACTAGTGACCCAATAGATGGATAAATCAACTGCAAATTACTCATCTGGCTGTTGAAAGTCAGGAGGCAAAAAGCAAAGCAAGAGGGGCATTGAGTCTCAAAGGAGACCCACAACCAATAATGGTCCCATTGGCCAGAGTCTACATTTCATAAAGAAAAAAAAGCTGTTTTTTAACTGCTGCAGTAGTTAAACATACATGTTCTGTGTTCTCACCTCAGCAACAAAAAGCCAAGACAAGTATGGAGTGGACAAAATATACACAAGAAGGAGCAAAAATGTCACAAGTTGAGGAAAAGTAGCTGATATTTTAAAGGGTAAAGATGGCTTTTTCAGCTCTTCAGTTCAAGAGAGTAACTGATGACCTTGAGTAGTGATTAACAGTTTAGTTAGCTTCATCTCAACACTCAGAAATAAGCAACTACAATTTCAGGCACACAGAAGAAAGTACAGAGAGATGGTTTTATTTTAACTCTGTATTGGTAAATTAACCCTGAATATTTGATAAAAATTGTTTATCAATTTAAACATACACACAAAAACAGAAGACTAAAAAGGTTTTAAACATAAGTAGCATAACTGAGAAAAGAATACGTTGTTTTAACTAAAGATGCCTTTTTCGTTTTAGCCAACTTGTTCCCATACAAAGTTTTTCTAAATTGACTCTTAGAAAACCTTTTCTGGATCTTACATAGACCATCTTTGACATATGGGAGCTCTCTGCTTGCCCCCAATTTTCTGTCTTAAGTCATGAGATGTTTCAGGACAGACATTTCCTTTTTTCTTTTCTTTTTTTTTTTTTTTGAGAGTCTTACTTTGTCACCCTTGGTAGAGTGCCATGGCATCACAGCTCACAGCAGCCTCAAACTCTTGGCCTCAAGCAATTCTCTTGCCTCAGCCTCCCTAGTAGCTGGGACTACAGATGCCCCCCACAATGCCCAGCTATTTTTGTTTCAGCAGGCTTGGGGCGGGTTCAAATCCACCAGCCACAGTGCATGTGGCCAGCACCCTAACCACTGAAAAACAGGCACCCAGCCAAGACAGACATTTCTAATTAAATTTTTTTCCCTACTCAAAATTTATCTCTTTTTTATTAACATTCCTTACCTAAAATATATCTTCATATTTACGACTTCCTTCACAAGTCTTCTATGCCCTGGTTCCTTCTTGCATTTTTCTTCTATTTTCAAACAAAATAAGGTTTTTGTTTTTTTTTAAGAGCCTGAGGAAGGCGGTCTGTGGTGTTAAAGGATTCTTTAGGTGTATAACTTAAATTTAAGACTTCATCCAAACAACTGGATAAGGCAGTTGGGAAAAACTAAAACAAATAAAGACAGGACCTCCCAGTGATCAGAGGGTTTATATAGTACACAGAATATTTGCATCTTCCACCCTTAGTATGGAGACAGGAGAGAAAATCAGAGGTCCTGAAAATTCAGGGGAAGCAGAGGAGTGGCTCCAGTGTTATTATAATCTATTTGTTTACTTCGGATGGAGAGAGACCGCTACACAAGGATCTGGAAACCCAGGAAGTCAAAGTACAGCTTATTCTGAAATTGGGGTTTGTTGATCTCACAGTAGTTCCAGAGCATCAATGGGTATAGAGAATGATGGGTCAGGATTTCAAGGCGGTCTGAAAGGATATGGAAATATCACTTTCACTCTCCCTCTCTGGTAGTGGGGCATGGTGCCAGCAGAGACCACTCTTGAGGCATTTCTTCCTCCAGGGATCCAGAGTCATAGTGGGGTCAGGGTTCAGTTCTGCAGTCTTCTTGCTTGAGCCTCTAGAGTAACTCTGGAAGTAACAACTTTCTTCCATAGTGGTAGAAACCATTTGAAAAACATCTTTCTGCTCTTGGCCTGTGGCTGGCCTTGCATTCTCTAACTCTCTCTTCACCCCCACACTGGTTATAAAGACCATAAAGGCCAGGTTGAAAATTCTGGTTGTCAAGTCTGAGGCCTCTTTTAAGCTTTTTACAATCAGAGGCAACAGTGGGGGCTTGGGGCGGGGGTGATGGAGAATAAGAAATAAAAAAAGAAAAGAAAAAGAAACAGGAAGGAGCAGGGAGAATCAAATCATTATCACGAAAGCAAAGATTTTAAGAGAGATGTAGGAGTAATAAATAATATGCAGCAGGCAGAGTGAACATTACAATGTCTAGAGTTCCATTACCTTTATCTTGCAGAAGATGTGCATTTTTCCCCCAAGTTTTGGCACCTAAATATCTGGTGTGGGGACCAGATGTCAGGTTATATTCCCTGGTTTTTGGTTCCAAGTGAAAAGAATGGCTACTAGTACCAAGTCAATGAAATAAATGAGGATACCAAGTAGACAAAAGCAGACAAAAGTCCAAAGTTTATTAAAGCATATACATTCCAGAGAAGGAAAGGGCCTACCTCCTGATGTGGAAAAGATCCTGGATTTAATAAGATCTTCCCAGTTTATGTCCATTTCTTAAATCTGTTAAGTGGGGGAGGTATAAAATACAATTTTTCTCAGAATAGTTGAATCCCACCTTTTTTTTTTAAATGGTATTTTCTGGGTGTTGTCACAGTATTTGCAAACTGACACGGACAGCTGTAATTGCTACTAAGTTAAAGACAATGAATCACTTGAGGGTACTGTCCTCTTACTTGTATGCATGCTCCAAAACCCACTTTTGGTGGTCTTGGCCATATGTCCACTTCATGGCCTCTCTGCCACATGAGACCCATTTTTTTTAAGAACTAACACCTGCTCAGTCTTTGGAAGCCTTGACATGTTATGTTTTCCTTCTTAGAAAACTCCTCTAGTCAGTTTGTTCTTCTTATTAACAAAGAACTCCTAGTATCACTGGACTCTCTCTCTTCTTATCCTCACCTAACAGCAAGAACACAAGTTACAGGCTTTGTGACATTATTCTCCTGCATTAATTATGATTAGAAAAGCTTGAGAAATATTTAAAAATTTTATCGCACTATTCACATTTGTACAGTTTCAAAAGGAATTCTTTAATATATTGAAAGGTGTGAGTAGTGGTTAAAGGATTTGCCACTTTCTTCGCACTTGTTAAATGTTTACTCTGTTATATGCAAATATGCAAAAATTTTATGCATAGGAAGGTGTTAGTGAAAATAAAAAGCTTTGTCATATTCTTCACACTTTTAGAGTTTTTCTTCAGGATGAATTCTTTTTGTACAGAAAAATGTGATGAGTAGGTAAGGCTGTGTCACATGTTACACTCTTGGGATTTTTCGCTGCTATGATTTCTATTATGTTTAACAAGGTCTGAGGTCCCATTAAAAGTTTTGCTCCATTCTTCACATTTAGAGTTTCTCTCCAGTACAAATTATTTTATGTACAGAAAATTTGGAATACTATTAGAAGCACTGTCACATTCTTCATATCAGTAGGGTTTCTCTCAACTATGAATTCTTTTATGAAAAGAAAGGTTTGGGTATCGATTAAAGGTTTTGTGACATTCTTCACATTTGTAGGGTTTCTCTCCAGTATGAACACTTTTACGTACAGAAAAGTGTCATTACTGATGAAAGGCTTTGCCACATTCTTTACATTTGTAAGGTTTCCCTGCAATATTAATTATTTTATGTAAAAAGATTTATGAATACAGATAAAAGGTTTTGCCACATTCTTCACATCTCTAGGATTTTCCCATGTATGAATTCTTTTATGTACACTGAGGCATGAGCGTGATTTAAAGTCTTTGCTACATTCTTCACATTTGTAGGTTTTCTCTCCAGTATGAATTCTTGTATGTACAGAGAGATTTGAGTAACAATTAAAGGTTTTGCCACATTCTTCACTTTTGTAGGTCTTCTCTCCAGTATGAATTCTGTTATGTTCAGAAAGTTGTGAGGACCGATTAAAGGCTTTGTCACATTCATCGTATTTGTATAAGGTTTCTATCCAGTATGAACTCTCTTATGTTTTGTAAGTTCTGAACAGCAGTTAAAGGCTTTTGCCACATTGTTCACATTTGTAGGGTTTCCCTGCAATATGAATTCTTTTATGTGAAGAAATTTGTGAGTACAGATAAAAGGCTTTGCCACATTCTTCACATTTGTAGGGTTTCTCTCCAGTTTGAACACTTTTACGTACAGAAAGGTGTGAGTACTTATTAAAGGCTTTGCCACATTCTTCACATTTGTAGGGTTTCCCTGCAATAAGAATTCTTTTATGTAAGGAAATTTGTGAGTACAGATGAGAGGCTTTGCCACATTCTTCACATTTGTAGGGTTTCCCTGCAATATAGATTCTTTCATGTAAAGAAATTTGTGAGTACAGATAAGAGGCTTTTTCACATTCTTCACATCTCTAGGGTTTTCCCCCTGTATGAATTCTTTTATGTACATGGAGGCAGGAGTGTGATTTAAAGTCTTTGCCACATTCTTCACATTTGTAGGGTTTTTCTCTAGCATGAACTCTTTTATGTGCAGAAAAGTTTGAGTAATAATTAAAGCCTTTGTCACATTCTTCACATTTGTAGGGTTTCTCTCCAGTATGAATTTTTTTATGTTCAGAAAGGTTTGAGGACCGAATAAAGGTTTTGCCACATTCTTTACATTTGTAGGGTCTCTCTCCAGTATGATTTCTCTTATGTTCAGAAAGTTGTGAGTATCGATTAAAGGCTTTGTCACATTCTTCACATTTGTAGGGTTTCTCTCCAGTATGGATTCTCTTATGTTGTGTAAGATCTGACCACCACTTAAAGAGTTTGCCACATTGTTCACATTTGTAGGGTTTCTCTCCAGTATGAACTCTTTTATGTTCAGAAAGGTGTGAGTCCTGATAAAAGGCTTTGCCACATTCTTCACACCTGTAGGGTTTTTCCCCTGTATGAATTCTTTTATGTACACTCAAGTATGAGTGTGATTTAAAGTCTTTGCCACATTCTTCACACTTGTAGGGTTTCTCTCCAGTATGAATCCTTTTATGTGCAGAAAGGTTTGAGTAACAATTAAAGGCTTTATCACATTGTTCACATTTGTAGGGTTTCTCTCCAGTATGAATTCTTTTATGTTTAGAAAGGTTTGAAGACCGATTAAAGGCTTTGCCACATTCTTCACATTTATAGGGTCTCTCTCCAGTGTGATTTCTCTTATGTTCAGAAAGTTGTGAGGACCGATTAAAGGCTTTGTCACATTCCTCACATTTGTAGGGTTTCTCTCCAGTATGAACTCGCTTATGTTTTTTAAGTTCTGAGCACCAGTTAAAGGCTTTGCCACATTCTTCACATTTGTAGGGTTTCTCCCCTGTATGAATTCTTTTATGTACTTGCAGGAGTGAGTGTAATTTAAATGCTTTGCCACATTGTTCACATTTGTAGGGTTTCTCTCTAGTATGGACTCTTTTGTGTTCAGAAAGGTGTGAGTACCGATAAAAGGCTTTGCCACATTCCTCACATTGGTAAGGTTTCTCTCCAGTGTGCATTCTCTTATGTAGTGTAAGGTCTGAGCACCACTTAAAGGCTTTGCCACATTGTTCACATTTGTAGGGTTTCTCTCCAGTATGGACTCTTTTGTGTGCAGAAATTTGTGAGTACCAATTAAAAGCTTTGTCACATTCATTACATTGAAATAATTTCTGTACTCTATGTATCATCTTATGCCTATTTAGATTTGAGAATTTTCTGAAGACTTTGAAACATTTATCACATTGGAAGATTTTGCTATGGGTAGCTGTTGAACACTCCTCAAGTCCATTATAACATTCTTTCTGCTGCTTACACTCACACACACTTTCCCAGTCTTTTGTTAAGTTTAAATTCTCAAGGCCACAGCTCCCATATCTGGTCAGTAGTATGTCTGTGAAGAAAACATTTATGCCCTTCTCTTGCAAATGATCTTGGGTGGAATGAGAAAATATAGCTGCAAAGATTCAAAAAAATAACAAATTATGTCACTTTTTATCAGAAGTATATAAATACACATTATATTTTATCTGTAAAATTATGCCAAGCACATTAGCAAGATGTCATAAAATAAAACACAGGATCTAATTATCTTTTTTATTTACATAAATAAATGTAACAAATATATGCTGTATTTTGGGGAATTCTAAAAACCAGGAAAGAAATTGCAGCACACAGGTGAGTAGAATGTGAAAAGCCACACAGAAGAGAAGAAAACTTTGTTATATTTACCAACCACAGATATTCCCCCTTCATAATACAATATGCTGTATATAAATGTAAACTCCCAAATTATAGCTTTTTCCTAAAAGAAAAAAAAAAAAAAAACACCAGTGACACTGTGTTAATCCATCTGTCTTTTTCAGGTCTTTCCAAAGACAGGTTTCTGTCTAGCATGAATAACAGTGGTGAATGGAATGATTCTATCCTTTATAAGACAGACTAGGGCTGCTAAAACTAAATGTAAAATATTGTCACAGCAGCAGAGAGACTTCAGTACCACAGACAGATATAGATTTACCAAGTGATGAGAAGGTCTTAAGAGAAAATGTGGGGGAAAAAAATCCTTCAACTAGAAAATAAACACACAATTCTACTGAAGAAATGCCCTCAGAATGTATATAAGGTTCTTCAAGCTTTTAGCATAGTCAATTTATATCAGAGTCCCCCAGGATAAAGCACCATTATAAAGTTTGTGAAAGGTGGCTTTTAATCCTCAAATCTCAACCAAACATTACAACATGTATAAAATATTAGGGTAACATAGAACAATGTAAGAAACAAAATAAATAATCTGGAATCAAACATAAAAAATAGAGATGTCAAAATTACTTGAAAAAAATTACCTCTGGGCGGCACCTGTGGCTCAGTAGGTAGGGCGCTGATCCCATATACCGAGGACGATGTGTTGGAACCCGGCCCTGACCAAAGTGCAACAAAAAAATAACAGGGCATTGTGGTGGGCACCTGTAGTCCCAGCTACTCAGGAGACTGAGGCAAAAGAATTTCCTAAGCCCGGGAGTTGGGGTTGTGAACTGTGACTCCACAGTACTTCACTGAGGGCGATAAAGTGAGACTCTGTCTCTAAAAAAAAGAAAAAGAAAAGAAAAAGTCTTTGTCTCAAAACAAAGAAAATAAAAAATTATCTGAGTGATGCTCAATGAGTGAAATAAGAAGAATATGACATTGAAGTAAAATCAGGAAGATGAGAGCAGTGCCTGTGGCTCAGTGAGTAGGGCACCGGCCCCATATACCGAGGGTGGTGGGTTCAAACCCAGCCCAGGCCAAACTGCAACAAAAAAAGAGCCGGGCGTTGTGTGGGATACCTATAGTCCCTGCTACTCAGGAGGCTGAGGAAAGAGAATCATCTAAGCCTAAGAGCTGAAGGTTGCTGTGAGCTGTGACACCATGGCACTCTACCGAGGGCAATAAAGTGAGACCCTGCCTTAAAAAAAAAAAAAAAAAAAAATGAGGAAGATGAATATATCAAAATACAAAATCATAAAACAAGGAAATTATCAAGTTGAAAAATACAGTAGATATGACTGAGAAATACTCAAATAAGGAAAAAAATATAAAATATCAAAAGCCTCACCATACTTCAGCTAGGATAAATACAAAGCCCATAACAAGACAGATTAAAAGCAAAGATTTGAAAGGCACACACATGCAGAGAATCTTAAAAGCAGCAAGAGACAATAGATGTGTCATCTACAAGCATGGTTTTATGAGATTATTTGTGGATTAATTTTTTTTTTTATTTGCATACTTGTGGATTTATAAATACAAACATTTCACGTGAAAAAAAGTTGGGTGATATAGTCAAAGTGCTGAAAGAATAAAACTTCAAAGCATATATACAATATCCAGCAAAACTGTCCTTCTAAATGAGGAAAAATTAAAGATTTATTAAGATAAATACATGCTGAAAGCTGCAATAACACTAAATTATGGGAAAATAAATAACTGTGAAAAATATCAAAGTACACCTACATAAAATTCTCTATTATTAAATGATGGTGCAAAAAATTTTATTCTTGCAAGAAAATTTGAAGACAATCACAGAAAGTTATTAACACTAAACCACCGTTAAAGGTTATATGTGTACAATGTAAGAAGATGTAATTAGTGACATCAATAACGTAGTTGAGAGCAGATGAATAAGGAAGAATTTTTATAACTAAGGTTTAGTTGTATTACCAGTTTGAAATATCTTCTAAAAATTATTTGGGGAGGTGAGACAGAATATAAACTTGGGTCAACACTATAGTGCCACAACATCAGGCTAGCTCATAGCAACCTTAATATCCTGAGTTTGAGCGCTCCTCCAGAACTAGGTACCAGAGTACTTGGGACTACAGGCGCTCATCATAACACTTAGCTAATTTTTTTTTTTTTTTTCCTATTCTTAACAGAGACAGGATGTTGCTCCTGCCCAGGCTGGACTCCAATTCCTAGAGCTCAAAGAATCTTTCCACCTCAGCTTCCCAGAGTGTTAGTGTTGCAAGCATAAGCCACAATGCCCAGCCAAGGCATAATAAAGATATTTTGAGGCCTAATGTCTCCTATTTCATAAAATGTACTTTAAGTCAAAACTGCCACAAAAGGCAAAAAATATTAAATAATAACATAAGGGTTTATGTATTGAGAGCCTATAATTTATTTTTAGATTCTGCGTATATATAAAAATACATAATGAAAATAAATATGGGACAGATACTCAACCCTCCTGTATATGTTCAGAGGAAGAGCTTTTTGCACACACATATTTACTGCAGAATTGCTCACAAAAGGCAATAGATAAAAGTGATCCAAATTTGCCTCACAAAATGAATACATATTTTTAATTTAGGAAATATAAATAATAGAGTATTACACAGCCTTTTCTTTTTTTTTTTTTAAGACAGAGTCTCATTTTGTCACCCTCGGTAGAGTGTTGTGGCGTCACAGCTCACAGAAGCCGCCAACTCTTGGGCTGACGTGATTCTCTTGCCTCAGTCTCCTAAGTAGCTGGGACTACAGGCACCCACCAGAACACCCAGCTTTTTTGTTGCAGTTGTCACTGCTGTTTTTTAGCTGGCCAGGGCCAGGTTCGAACCCGCCACTCTCAGTATATGAGGCCAGCTCCCTACCCACTGAGCCAGAGGCAACGCCTGTATTAGTCAACTTTTAAAAATCAGGAACTCTAACATCTCTAATAAAGATAAATAATAACATTATGATAAATGAGAAAAAAGTTTGTATTTCCAAAAAAGATACATTTGAATTAACTTATATAAAATATCTATGTTACATTTGTAAAATAAACAAAAAATGGAATAGTATTTATGAAAGTTCAGACAGTGGGCAAAATGGGGAGTAGTTTTAAGTATACTGAGTTTCACTTCTGCAAGATAAAAACATTGTATGGATATATGTGAAATAGCAATGTCAATATACATGTAATTATATACAGACTGAATTATATATGTATGTATACATATTATACATATACATATATAACAAATTGTATATGTATGTGTACATACATAATTTGGTCTGTATATAATTATACAGACTAAAGTATATAATTAAAATATTAAAATATTATGTGTGGATTTTTGCAAGACAAAATAAACAATAATGCCAAAATTAAGAGTTATATGGTTTTTCTTTATCTTTCAATCACAGATGTTTCACACAAACATAATGTATATTTGCCAATAAATGTGTTAATTTCAACACAATATTTGGGAATGTAGTATTCATAAACAAAATATAAGTAATATTTATATAAGCAAAGAAACATAAAGAAAATAATGTTGCCAATAGACATGTGACTGATTTATATTTGACTTTTGTACAATGTCTTAAAGTACACAGAGATAAATACTGTCATACAAAATTATAATATACAAAGTGACCAAAAGATCAAAATACACAGAAAACTTGGCTCAGCACCTGTAACTCAGCAGCTAAGGCACTAGCCACATACATCAGAGCCAGCAGGCTCGAATCCAGCCCAGGCCTACCAAACAACAGTGAAAACCACAACAAAAAAATAGCTGGGCACTGTGGCAGGCACCTGTAGTCCTAGCTACTTGGGAGGCTGAGGCAAGAGAATCACTTAAGCCCAGGAGTTGGAGGCTGCTGTGAGCTGTGATGCCACAGCACTTTACCGAGGGTGACATAATGAGACTGTCTCAAAAAAATAAAAAAATAGAAAACTCATATTATATTTTACTTTTTAAAATATTTATCTATCAACACATACAAAAATGTTTCGTAAATATTTTGTTCAATTACATAATGAATATTTTGCAAATAATGATACATTTAGCTAAAATTGTCTATTTTCCCTATGTATGTATGACAACATTTGGGTCATCCTGTATAGATAAAAATTAAACAAAATTGACTGACCTGGGTCAGTGCACATACCAGAGTGGTCAGGGCACCAGCCAAATATACCGGGGCTGGTAGGTTTAAACCCAGCCCAGGCCTGCTAAACAACAATGACAACTACAACAACAAAAAAATAGCTGGGCATTGTGGCCAGTATCTGCAGTCCCAGCAACTTCAGAGGCTGCAGCAAGAGAATCACTTAAGCCCAAGAGTTTGAGGCTGCTGTGAGCTGTGATGCCACAGCACTCTACCAAGAACCACACAGTAAGACTCTGTCTAAAAAAAAAAAAAAAAAAAAGAAGAAGAAATTGATGGACATTAGGCCTGGCACAGTGGCTCATGCCTATAATCCTAGCACTCTGGAAGGCCAAGGTGGGTGGATTGGCTAAGCTCGGGGGTTCAAGACCAGACTGAGCAAAAGTGAGACCAGGTCTCTACTAAAAATAGAAAAATCGAGGCAAGAGGATCACTTGAGCCCAAGAGTTGGAAGTTGCTGTGAGCTATGACACAACAGCACTCTACCAAGGTTGACAGCTTGAGACTCTGCCTCAACAAAAAAAAAAAAAAGAAAAAATTTGACTGACATGAGGTGACATACATTAAAAATGTGAAACCAACTACAAAAAATTATAAAACACAATTAAAAGAAAACCAATGTGGAAGGCAGATGCTTGGAAAAGGCAGAGGCCAGCCAGTTAGCCAGATCTCCTGTGGAGGGCTGGAGACAGGACAGTGCTGTCCTGCAGTATTTTGATTTTAGACTGGGCTGCTTGCTGCAGCACAGAGTAGACTCAAACACTGTCCTGCGGCAAGAATTAAATGACAAGTGCAGTGTTTCTCCATTGGCTTGATGTCTGGTGGATCACACGATTATGGAAAGACTGTGAGCCTAGGAGGAAAAGTCTGTGGGGTTCTAGGGCATGGCGGGCTCTGGTGTGCCTGCTGAGCTCAAGTGGCCATCTGTGGGGTGAGATGAGCACCCCATGCACCTAATGGGAGGGCCACTTTTTTGTCAGTGGACACTGTCTAATGAGCATCATGGGAAGTCTGGTGAGAGCACTGGCACGAAATCCCATTGGAACTAAATAGTGACTAAGCCAACAGGCATGGATTGAAGTCAGGAAGACCACATCTTGTCTACTTTGCAATTAGAGTGTGCCTTCTGACCTCCATTATGTACAGAAAAGCCAGCCTGTGTTCTCCATCTCCTAACTCCATAGCTTCATCTGGTGTCCAACCAATATACTGAAACATAACACACACGCACACACACATATTTATATACTTTTTGACATTTTTGGCTTTTTCTTTTCTTTTGTAGAGACAGAGTCTCACTTTATCACCCTCGGTAGAGTGCTGTGGCGTCACACAGCTCAGAGCAACCTCCAGTTCTTGGGCTTAGGCGATTCTTTTGCCTCAGCCTCCTGAGTAGCTGGGACCACAGGTGCCTGCCACAACGCCCAGCTATTTTTTTGTTGCAATTCAGCCAGGGCTGGGTTCGAACCCGCCACCCTTGGTATATGGGACGGGCACCTTACTGATTGAGCCACAGGTGCTGCCCGGCTTTTTCATTTTTTCCCTTGGTTTTTTCCTCTTTTTTTGTCTTTTATTGTTGTTTTTTGTTTAGTTGTTTTGTTTGGTTGTATTTTTGTTTTTTCATTTTAACATTTTTTAATGGTAAGGGAGTCTTCATTTTTGTTACCTTTTTTAACCCTTTTATTCTTTTTTATTTCTTTCCTTTTGCTCTCTTTTGTAGAAATTTTTCTACTTTCCTCATCCTTCCCAAATAAATTTCTCATACAACAGTTAAGATATGCCTTTATTTATCTTATACAATATATATATATATATATATATATATGTTATTACTATTTTTAAGACAGAGTCTCAAGCTGTTGTCCTGGGTATAGAGTGCCGCGGCATCACAGCTCACAGTAACCTCAAACTCTTGGGCTTAAGCAATTTTCTTGCCTCAGACTCCCAAGTAGCTGGGACTACAGGCGCCTGCCAGAATGCATGGCTATTTATTTTTGTGGCAGTTGTCATTGTTGTTTAGCTGGCCTGGGCCAAGGTTCAAACCCGTTAGCCTGGGTGTATGTGGCTGCTGCCCTTCCCACTGAGCTATGGGCACTGCCTTCTTTAAAACTTTTTTAGAGAAAATAATTTTAGGCTGAAAATACTCTATCCTGCTAATCTAAACTTCAAAACTGAAGGAGAAATGAAATCTTTGCTTGAGATGCACACATTGAGGAAACTTAACCACAACTAGACCAGCTCTATAGGAAAACTCAGACTGATTCTCTAAAGTGATTACTGCAATGGCCCACAAGTAAAGTAAACACTCAGAAACTAAAGGGCAAAACCCAGCTGCTAGAATGGCACAAAGGATAAAACTAAGCAATGGACCTTCAAAAAGTAAGATGAATAGAACTCCACCACACATATCAATTTTCTCCATAAAGGTTAATGGCTTGAATGCCCCACTGAAAAGGCACAGGCTGGCACGGGCTGGCCATTGGATAAAAAAGCACAAGCCTCCCACAGTCTATCTCCACAAAACACACCTACTAGTGAAAGACAACAAAAAGACTTAGGGTAAAAGTTGGGAAACAATATTTCGGGCAACTGGAAATCAGAAGAAAGGAAGTGCGTCACAAACTTATATTCAGATACATGTGGATTTAAAGCAACTAAAGTTAAGAAAGAGAAATATGGTCACTTCATACTGGTCAGGGCAACAATACAACAAGAGGACATTTCAATTCTAAATATTTATGCACCCAACTTAAATGCTTCCAGATTTGTAAAATAGACATTGCTTGGTTTGAGCAATATAATATTCCATAACATCAAAATAGCTGACAACTTTAACACCCTTCTGTTTGAAGTGGACAGATCATCTAAAGAGAAATTAAACAAAGAAACAAGGGACTTAAATGCAACCCTAAAACAAATGGGCTTAAAAAACATATACACAACACACCATCCTAAAGCAACACACTCTGAAATAGATAGGTCACAAATCAAAGCTAGGTCACAAATCAAACCTCAACAAAATTAAAAGAATTGAAATTATACATTGTGTCTTCTCAGACCACAAGGCAATAAACATACAGCCCAACTCCAACAAAAAGTTTTAATCTACACAGAGGAAGGGAAATTAAATAACCTTATGCTGAATGAAAGCTGGGTTAAGGACGAAATTGTTAAATTCTTCAAAAATAACAACAATGAAGGTGCAAGTTGCCAAAACATATAGGATACTGCAAAAGCAGTCCTAAGAGGAAAATTTATTCCATTAGAAGCCTACATCCAAAAAACATCAACAAGCTAATGAGTTATTTTAAGGAAAGGGAATTAGAAGAACAATGCAATTCCAAACACAGCAGAAGAAAAGAAAGAACCAACATTAAAGCTGACATTCATGAAACTGAAAACAAAAGAATCATTCAGAGAATCAATGAAACAAAAAAATTGGTTCTTTCAAAGGACAAATAAAATTGATAAACCTTTGGCCAAATTAACTAGAAACAAAAAAGTTAAATCTCTGGTAACCTCAAGGAAAATTGAAATTGGGGAAAAAACAACAGATACCACTGAGAAATAAAAGATTATCTCTCACTACTACAAGAAACTCCATAGCCAGAAATTTGACAATGTGGAGGAAATGAACCAATACCTGGAATTATACTATCTCCCTAGATTTAACCAGGAAGAAATAAATGTCTCAAACAGACCAATATCAAATGCTGACACTGAAGAAACAATAAAAAATACTTCTGGCTCACCAGCTGTAGCTCAGGAAGTAGGGCACCAGCCACATGCACCGAAGCTGGCAGGTTCAAGTCCTGCCCAGGCCTGTTAAACAATGATAAGTGCAACAAAAAAATAGCTGGGCATTGTGGCAGGTGCCTTATAGTCCCACCTACTTGGGAGGCTGAGGCAAGAGAATGGCTTAAGCCCAAGAGTCTGAGGTTGCTGTGAACTGTTATGCCACAGCATTCTACTTAGGGAGACATAGTGAGACTCTGTCTCCAGAAAAAAAAAAAAAAATACTTCCAACAAAATAGCCCTGGACCACATGGCTTAACACCAGAATTCTTATCAAATTTTTAAAGATGAGCTTTTTTTTCTATGCTGCAGAACATATTCTAAAACATTGAGAAGGAAGGAACATTCTCTAACACGTTCTATGAAGCAAATATCACACTGATACTGCAAGCAGGAAAGATAAATCTGTTTTGGAAAATAAAATTGCTAAGACTAATGGAAAAAAAAAAAAAAGAAACACAGGAAAGGACCAAAATAGAAAACAGAACTACAAACCAATTACACTAATGAATATCAATGCAAAAAAACTCAATAAAATGTTAGCCAATTGATTTTAGCTACACATTAAAAAAATTATAAATCATGATCAAGTAGGATTCACTCCAAAGATGCAAGGCTAGTTTATGTAAATCCATACATGTAATTCATCATATTAATAGAAGCAAAACAAAAATCACATGATCCTTTCAACAGATGCATAAAAAGCATTTGATAAAATTCAGCATCCTTTTCTAACAAGAATATAATATATATTCTTTTTATTTTTTTGAGACAGAGTCTCAATATGTCACCCTCGGTAGAGTGCCGAGGTGTCACAGCTCCCAGCAACCTCAAACTCTTGAGCTTAAGCAATTCTTTTGCTTCAGCCTCCCAAGTAGCTGGGACTACAGGTGCTCACCATAATGCCCAGCTATTTTTTTTCTTGTAGTTGTCACTGTTGTTTGTAGCAGGCCTGGACCAGCTTTGAACCCACCAGCCCTGGTGTATATGTCTTGCATCCTGAACACGGAACTACAGGTGTTCTGGCTGAGGTACATTTCTTAAAAAGATTGAACCCATCTATGACAAACCCACAGGTAATATCATACTGAACAAAGTAAAATTGAAAGCTTTTCCACTTAGAACAGGAACCAGACAAGGATGTATTCCCTCACCAGTACTATTCAATAGTGCTGGAAGTTCTAACTAATGCAATCAGACAAGAGACAAATAATAAGAGCATCCGAATGGGGGCAGAGTTGTCAAACTCTTGCTTTTTACCAATGATACGATCTTATGCTTAGAAAACCCCAGAGACTCTACCACAAGTCTCCTGGAAGTGATCAAGACATACAGCAACATTTCAAGGTATAAAATCAATGTCCACAAATCAATAACCTCGGTATACACCAATAACAGCCAAGTTGAGAAGCTATTCAAAGATAAAATTCCCTTCACAGTAGCTTCAAAGAAAATGAAACACCTAGGAATATGTCTAACAAAAGAGGTGAAGAACCTCTACCAACAAAATTATTAAATTCTAAGAAAAACAATAGTAAAAGACATTAACAAATAGAAGAACATATCACGCTCTTTGCAGAGAAGAATCAACATTCTTAAAATGTCTATACTTCCCAAAGCAATCTACAGATTCAATGCAATCCTCATTAAAATATTAACATCATGCTTTGAAACTATAGAGAAAAAAGTTCTTCATTTTGTTTGGAACCAGAAAAAAAACTCATATAGCCAAGGCAATTCTTAGTAATAAAACAACACCTGAGGTATCATATCAGACATTAGGGTATATTTCTAATCCACAGTGATCAAAACAGCATGTTATTGGCACAAAAATAGAGACATAGACGTACGGAACGAAGGAGAAAACTAAGAGATGAAACCAGTGTCCAATAGCCATCTGATATTGGATAAACAAAACAGAAATATATCCAGGGAAAAGAACCCCTATCCAATAAATGCTGCATGGAGAACCACATGTAAAAGAATGAAATCAGATGTGCACCTTTCACCAATTACAAAAATTGATTCAAGATGGATAAAAGATTTAAATTTAAGACACGAAACAATAAAAATTCCTAGAAGTGCAATAAACTTTTGAGGACGTCAGCCTAGGAAAACATTTTATGAAGACTTCAGTAGCAATCACAACAACAATAACAAACTGGGATTTAATTAAGATGAAAAGAAGGCTCGGCGCCTGTAGCTCAGAGGCAAGGGCACCAGCCACATAGACTAGAGGTGGTGGGTTCAAACCCGGCCAAGGCCTGCCAAACAACAATGACAACTACAACAACAAAATAGCCGGGAACCTGTAGACCCAGTTACTTGGGAGGCTGAGGCAAGAGAATCTCTTAAGCCCAAGAGCTTGAGGTTGCTGTGAGCTATGATGCCACCGCACTCTGTGGAGGGCAGCATAGTGAGACTCTGTCTCAAAAAAAAGAAAAGAAAAGTTATTGCATAGAGAAGAATACAACAATTAAAGCAAATTAGATAACCTTCAGAATGGGAAAAGACAATTACATATTATGAATCCAACAAAGACTTGATAACTAGTATCTATAGAAAACTCAATCAATAAAACAAGAGCAAACAATCCTAGCTATCACCAGGCAAGAGACATGAACAAAACCTTCTCTGAGAAGACAGATGAAAGGCTAAAAAACATATGAAAAAATGCTCATTCTCCCTAGTCATCAGAGAACTGCAAATCAAAACTACCCTGAGATATCACCTACCCTCAGTGAGAATAGCCTACATCACACAGTCCCAAATGCTGGCATGGGTATGGAGAAGGAAGGACACTTTTTAACTATTGGTGGGACTGCAAAATAATACAGCTTCTTTGGAAAAAAGTATGGGGAGTCCTCAAAGAACTCAAATTATACCTCCCACTTGACCCTGAAATCCCACTACCAGGCATTAATCCAGAAGAAAAAGATCATTTTCTTATAAAGACATTTACACTAGATTGTTCAGTATAGCTCAACTTACAATCACCAAGATGTGGAAACCTAAATGTCCACCAACCCAGGAATGGATTAACAAACTGTGGTATATATGTATATACCATGGAGTACTATTCAGCCATAAGAAAACCTAATAACTTTACATCTTTTGTATTAACCTGGATTGAGTTGAAACACATTCTTATGAGTAAAGTATCACAAGAATGGAAAAGCAAGTATCCAATGTGTTAAATTTTATTATGAAGGCAATAGGCAATCTAACACATGCCCACATAGAAGAAAAATGTAATTCTATTCCAGTTGGGGGGAGTGGGGCCAAGGGAATGTGTAGAGGAGGGAGCAGCTAGGTGTGCTCCCCACTTACAGGGCATGAATTAGGGTATATGGCACATCTTCTGGGAGTGGGACACAGCTACAATAGGGACTCTACCTAACAAATTAAAAAATTGTGACCTGGCTCTGAGCCTGTGGCTCAACGGGCTAAGGCGCCAGCCATGTATACCTGAGCTGGCGAGTTCGAATCCAGCCTGGCCCACCAAACAACAATGACGGCTGCTACCAAAAAATGGCTGGGTGTTGTGGCGGGCTCCTGTAGTCCCAGCTACTTGGGAAGCAGAGCCCAGGAATTGGAGGTTGCTGTGAGCTGTAATGCCATGGCACTCTATTCAGGGTGGCAGCTTGAGGCTCTGTCTCAAAAAAAAAAAAAAATTGTGACCTGGTTATTTGTACCCTCACAATAACCTGAAAAATAAGTAAATAAATACATAAATATCCAAACAAAGCTAAAAGAAAATTTAACACATAAAATTGTGTAAAAAAATGGTATATTACTAAAATATTCTAGATAATTAAAATTTTCAAGTATGACCAGAAATCCAGGAGCAGCACAAATTTTCAATCTTTGGAATGCAGTTAGGGTATTGTAATATGTCACAAAATATGTCAATAATATGTCATAAAAACACATTATAATTCTTGATAAAATGCTTTGATGAAAAAATGTTAAGGATTAGGCACTTAAATGACACTAGGAAAACGTCTTTCTTACGTTATTGACATATTGGTGCTTGTCTTACATAAAAGTGAAAGGCTGTAATTCAGCTTTCAGAAGCAAAGAAAATCCTTGCATTTCTAAAAGCAAGTTGTAATCTATGGTGTTAAACTTACATGTAAAGTAAACAATTAAGAATCAATTATATCATTCAGATAAAGGCTGATACCACTAGATGGATATGCTGCTATTTGTACACAGTAAACTAAAACATACAAACCAATCATTTTAATAAATGTGGAGGGCACACTAATTATGTAATTCACCTTTTAGAAAACATATTCATTCAAACATGTTATTTAAAGAACTTCTGAAATTTCCCTATCAGTACGTGTTTTTTTTTTTTAGACAGAGTCTCAAGCTGTTGCCCTGGGTAGAGTGCCATGGCGTCATAGCTCACAGCAACCTCCTACTCTTGGGCTCGAGTGATCCTCCTGCCTCAGTTTTTCTATTTTTTAGTAGAGACAGGGGCTCACTCTTGCTCAGCCTGGTCTCGAACTTGTGAGCTCAATCAATCCACCTACTTCAGCCTCCCAGAGTGCTAGGATTATGAGTGTGAGCCACGGCACCCAGCCACAAATTACAATTTTCATAACAGACGTATATATCTCACATACATAGGTTAGATATATTATGTAATATATGTTGTATAATGTATACATGTACATGTAACATCAGTGATTCCAAATATATGAAATAAATATTGACAGAAGTGGAGAAATAAATACACAGCAATATGATGATTGTTTACTTTAAGACACAATTTTTAATAAAGAATTGAAAAATTAGATAAAAGATTAGTAAGAAAAGAGAAAACTTGAACATTATATACACATTAGCTTGAACAGACATGACAGAACTCTCTAGTCAAAAGCAGCAAAATATACAATATTTTCAATCACACAGGCAGGGACCTTCTTTTAGGGCACATAATAAGTCTAATAAAATTGAAGATGGTGAAAAATCACACAATGTATTTTTTCTTTTGTGACCAAAAAGAAATGAATTTACAAATAAAAAAGCAGAATAATAATTGGCAACCCCTCCCCCTCCCCCACCAATGTGGAAATTAAACACACTCTTGAACAAATTCTTGGTCAAAGATCAGATAATTTGATTTTATAAGATATCAGTACTACTCAAAGTTAATTCAACGTAGCCTCTATCAAAATCCTAATGATATATTTTCTAAAATATATTTAAAAAATCCTAAAAATTTCTTTACAAACTATAACTAGGCAAATACTTTGGAAAAGGACAAAGAGCTGGGCAGGTGGTGGCTCACCTACATTCCCACCACTCTGGGAGAGTGAGATGAGAGGATCACTTGAAGTCAGGAGTTCAAGACAAACCTGAGCAAGAGCAAGAATCCATCTCTTCCAAACACACACACACACAAGAACTACAGCCATGGTGGTACACACCTATAATCACAGCTACCCTGGAGGCTGAGGCAGAAAGATTTCTTAATCTCAGGAGGTTGAAGTTGCAGTGAGTTATGATGACAAAAGTGCACTCCAAATGGCAGGAAATAGCAAGACTTAGCCACAAAACAGGAGGTGGGGGAGGCGAAGGAGAGGGGAGAGAAAGAGGAGGAAGGGGGAAGAGGAGGTGAAGAAGAATAAGAAAAAGAAGAGAAACAACATACTTCCTGTTTTCAAAATGTGTTACAAAGCTACAAAAATGAAAGCAATGTGGTACTGGCACAGGAACAGACAAGTAGGTAATAGAACAGAATAGAATGACCAGAAATAAATTTTTATGTGTATGATCCTATGATCTGCCATAAGGTGGCCATGAAAACACAATATAGAAAAAACTCTATTTAATAAATGGTGCTGAAAACTGGATATCCACATAAAAATTAAAGGATGACCAATTCCTTGCACCATGTGCAAAAATATTTTAAATATATTAAATACTTACAAGAAATGTGACCAATACAAAAATTAAAAACAAACAAATATAACCAAAAGAAACAATTAAAAGAATAAATAGCAAAATACATCATGACATTCTTCTTGGTACTGTGTCCTTTGATATGACATGAAATGCATAAGCAACAAAAAATAGAACAGTGAGACTACATCGAATTTCAGAATTCCCACACATCAAAGAAAACATTTAATAGACTAAAATGCCATCTTAGAAATGGCTGGAAACATTTGTAAATCTGATATATCATCGGAGTTAATACTCAAAATATATATGTACATAATTAATATATGTAAACAGTACCTAAAAGTCAACAACAAAAATGAACAACTTGATTTGAAAATTGATGAAGGATTAAACTGACATTTTTCTCAGAAGATATATAAATTGTCAACAAACATTTGAAAGGATGCTCAAAAGTACTAATTATAGGGGAAATTCACAACAAAACCACAGTGAAATATTACTTCACACTCAAAACGAACACTATAAAAAAAGTTTCCCAACAGTGTATAGAAATTGGATCCTTTCTGAAAAGTTGATGAAGAAAATGTTTTGGACACTATTAAAAATGTATGAAGAAGCTCAGCACCTGTAGCTCAAGCAGCTAAGGTGCCAGCCACATACACCAGAGCTGAAGGGTTCGAATCTAGCCCCAGCCTGCCAAATAACAATGACAACTACAACCCAAAAATGGCCACGTGTTCTGGCAGGTGCCTGTAGTCCCAGCTACTTGGGAGACTGAGGCAAGAGAATCGCTTAAGCCCAGGAGTTGGAGATTGCTATGAGCTGTGATGCCACAGCACTCTATCCAGGGTGACAGCTTGAGGCTCTGTCTCAGAAAGAAAAAAAAAAAAGTATGAAGGTTCCTCAAAAAATTAAAAATAAATTAAAAGTAAAAATTAATATATGATCCAGCAATCTCACTTCTGGCTACATATCCAAAGTACAGGATGCAGAAACTAGAAGGTATTAATGCACACACACATCCATCACAGCATTGTTCACAAAAGCCAAAAGATATAAGCAACAAACAAGTCAAAAAATGTGTCACTGCCCAGGTGTGGTGAACTCATGCCTATATTCCTGACACTCTGGTTGGCCAGGTCAGGCAGAGCACCTGAGCTTAGGAGTTCGAGAATAGTCTGGGCAAAAGTGAGACCCCATCTCAAGTGAAAATAGAAAAAAAAAACTGGGCATTATGCGGGGCACTTCTAGTCCTAGCCACTTGGGAGGCCGAACCAAGAGGATCGCTTGAGCCCAAGGGATTCAGGTTGCTGTGACCTAGGATGCCATGCCACCCCACGCAGAAGCACAGAGTGAGACTTTGTCTCAACAAAGTGGTATTTACAGATAGAATATTATTCACCATTGAACCAGAAAATCTTGCCACAATCTATGATAACAACAAACCTTAAAACTGCCCTGTTAACTGAAATAAGCCAGAAACCACGTGATAGTATATGGATATACTTAATATGATGCATCATAAGTGGTGAAACTCACCATAAAAGAAAGAACAAACTTTCTCAAGGACTGGAGAGAGGGTAAAATGTGCAGTTGTCATGCAAAAGGCGTTAAGTTTTAGTTTTGGCAAGATGTAATGCTTTTACAGGTCTTGCGCATAACAATGTAAATATACTTAATACTGTAGAAATAAACTTAGAAAGACTTATGGTGGGTCAGGAGCAGTGCCTCACACCTTTAATCCTAGCACTTCGGGAGCCTGAGGTGGGTGGATTGCTTGAGCTCATGGGTTTGAGACTAGCCTGAGCAAAAGCAAGACCCCATCTCTACTCAAAATAGAAAAACTGAGGCAGGAGGATCACTTGAGCGCAAGACCTGGAGGTTGCTGTGAGCTATGACACCACAGCACTCTACCCAGAGCAACAGCTTGAGACTCTGTCTCAAAAAAAAAGAAAAGAAGATAGACTTAAGGTGTAAAAATTTGGTTTCTGTCCAACTTAAAATTTGCAATGGGATAATTAAATAGTTGCAAAGTTTCTCAAAAATGCCTTCAAGGGTGGCTCCTGTAGCTCAGTGGGTAGGGCGTCGGTCACGTTCACCCACACTGGCGGGTTTGAACCCAACCCAGGCCAGCTAAACAACAAGGATAATTGCAACAAAATAAATAGCCAGGCATTTTGGTGGGCGCCTGTAGTCCCAGCTACTTGGGAGGCTGAGGCAAGATACCTGCTTAAGCCCAAGAGTTTCAGGTTGCTGTGAGCTGTGACACCACAGCACTCTACCAAGGGTGACATAGTGAGACTGTCTCTCTCAAAAAAAAAAAAGCCTTCAAATTGCAAAATGGTTTCCGTCTCAAAAAGAGAATATAGATTCATCAATAAACCATTCTAAGATTAATACTTTTTTCATGATTCCTTAACCAGACCGGATAAAACAAACATTGAAAATCATCCAGGGGTTAGGGTGCAGGCCACACGCACCAAGGCTGGCAGGTTCAAACCTGTCCTGGGCCAGCTAAACAACAATGATAACTACAACAAAAAAATAGCTGGGCATTGTGGTGGGAGCCTGTAGTCCCAGCTATTTGGGAGGCCAAGGCAAGAAAATCACTTAAGCCCAAGAGTTTGAGGTTGCTGTGAGCTGTGACACCATGGCACTCTACCAAGGACAACATAGGGAGACTCTGTCTCAAAAAAAAAAAAAGAAAACAAGAGAAAATCATCCAGGAAAACAAATATATGAGAAAAGCCATAAACAAACATTAGATAATATTTAAAGAAAAACGCACATCTGTAATTACTAGTAGACATATAGCCAATTTATATTTTAATTGAACGTTATTCTGAATTAAAGTACAAATAAACAGTTGCATTTTCATCTGAAATTATAATGCACAGGTGAAAACAAACACAAAATAAACTGATGTGTAAAAACCTACCTTGAAAAACACATACGCTAAAATGTAATTGAAAAACAAGAACTTAAAAATTTGACATTAAATTCTGTACATGACATCGGTGCACCTTTTAAAAAAATTTTCTAGGCTGCATGTGCTGGCTGACACCTGAAATCCTAGCACTGTAAATCTAGCACTTGGGGGACCAAGATGGGAGGAATGCTTGAGCTCTGGAGTTAGAGAGTAGCCTAAGCAAGAATGAGACCCTATCTCAATAAAAACAGAAAAAACTAGTTACATGTTGTGGTGGTTGTCTCTATTCCCACCTACTCAGGAGGCTAAGGCAATAGGATCACTTGAGGTGAAAAGTTTGAAGTTGCTGTGATCGAAGCTGATGCCAGGACAGTATAACCTTAGCAAAAGAATGAGAATCCATCTCAAAAAAGAAAAAAAATTCCAGGCCAGGAACAGTTACTGACACCAGTAATCCTAGGACTCTGGGAGGCTGAGGTGGGTGGATTGCCTCAGCTCATAAGTTGACACCAGCCTGAGTCAGAGCAAGACCTCATCTCTAAAGAAATAGCTGGGTGTTGTGGTGGGTGCCTGTCATCCCAGTTACATGGGAGGTTGAGGCAAGACAATCACTTAAGCCCGAGATTCAAGTTGCTGTGAGCTGTGAAGCCAATGCACTCTACCAAGGGTGACAAAGTGAAACTCTGTCTCAATAAAAAAAAGAAAAGAAAATCCAAATAACTACAACTTTCCATTGTGACTGTGAATGTATAGAGAGCAGGTAGTTGTTTTTATTCATATTAGTTAACATTTTATTGAATGAGAGCAGGGTTTGTGAACCATTTTTCTATATAGTATGTGTCAGTAAAATTTCACAGAAAATGTATATTTATTAATATGAATAACGAATCAGAAAATTTTAATAAACATTTAGAAACAGTAAAGATAATTTTTATTATGTTGTTAATAATATTGATGCTATTTTTACCAAACTCAAAAGCCCTTTAGAAGCAAACAAAAGACTTACATTTAAAAATCAATTAAATTATGAATTTTGTAAAGTATGATGAATCAAAATAGGCAAAATAATTATTTGGGAAAAATTAAAGTATAATTTAGAACTAGGTTGAGGAAAGTGGTGACAATTCTACTGATTTCTTCTGCTTGTAGTAAACTTGAACTTTCAATTAAGCCTTTTAAAAAATACGCAGTGCCTACTAATTATCCAATTTACTTCTTACATAACGTAAAATCCTAACACATAGTTTTAAATATTTACATCTAAAATTCCAAAAAAAAATTTTATTTTTGGAGACAGAGTCTCACTATGCTGCCCTTGGTAGTGTAGTGGCGTCACAGCTCACAGCAATCTCAAACTCTTAGGCTCAAGTGATTCTCTTGCCTCAGCCTCCCAAGTAGCTAGGACTACAGGTGCTCAGGCTGGTCTCAAACTCCTGACTTGAAAAAATCCCCTGGCTTAACTTCTCTGAGGGATAGGATTATAGGCACGAGCCACTGCACCAGCATAAAAAAAATTTTAGGGCAGCGCCTATGGATCAAAGGAGTAGGGCGCTGGCCCCATATGCGCTGGCCCCATATGCCCCGGTCAAAAACTGCAAAAAAAAAAAATTTTTAAAGGGTGGTGCCTGTGGCTCAAGGAGTAGGGCGCCAGCCCCATAAACCGGAGGTGATGGGTTCAAACCTGGCTCTGGCCAAAAAAAAAAAAAAAATTTTTAAATTCACAGTTTCTAAAAAATTCACAAATATTTTTATGTCATTAAAAGCAATGGAAGAGTCGTCAGATCCTACAGTCTCTCATAAGCCATAGAAAGTTCTTTGGTTCCCACTGCAACCTAGAAGGAATAGCACCGAAAAGTAAGGTCCTAGAATTAAAAAAAAAAGACCATGGCCAGGCATGGTGGCACATAGCTGTAAACCTAGCACTTTGGGAGGCCAAGGTGGATGGATCATTTGAGCTCAGGAGTTAGAGGCCAGCCTGAGCAAAAGCCAGACACTGTCTATTCTAAAAACAGAAAAATTCCAGCCTGAGCAAGAACAAGACGCCATCTCTAAAAATAGCCGGGTGTTGTGGCAGATGCTGGTAGTCCCAGCTATTTGGGAGACTGAGACAAGAGAATCGCTTGAGCCCAAGAGTTTGAGATAGCTGTCAGCTATGACGCCACAGCACTCTACCAAAGGCAACATAGTGAGACTCTGTCTCAAAAACAACCAAACAAAACAGAAAAATAGAAAAATTAGTCAGACATGGTGGCATAAACCTATAGTTTCAGCTCCTCAGGAGGCGAAGGCAAGAGAATCCCTTGAGACGGAATTTGAGTTTGCTGTAAACTATAATAAAGCCATCTCAGTCTAATCAGAAGCAGAAGAGTGAGACTCAGACTCAATAAGACAATAAAAATAAGGCTTGGCGCCCGTAGCACAGTGTTTATAGCACCAGCCACATATATCTAGGCTGGCGGGTATGAACATGGCCCGGTCCAGCTAAACAATAATGACCAACTGCAACAAAAAATAGCCGGGCTTTGTGGTGAGCACCTGTAGCCCCAGCTACTTGGGAGGCTGAGGCAAGAGAATCGCTTAAGCCCAAGAGTTAGAGGTTGCTGTAAGCTATGACACCATAGCACTCTACAGAGTATGACATAATGAGACTCTGTCTCAAAAAAAAAAAAAAAAGGCGGTGCCTGTGGCTCAAAAGAGTAGGCCCCAGCTCCATATGCCTGAGGTGGTGGGTTCAAACCCAGACCCAGTCAAAAACTGCAAAAAAAAAAAAAAAAAAAAAAAAAAATTCTGGCTCAGTGCCTGTGGCTCAAGGGGCTAAGGCACCAGCCATGGACAACTGAGCTGGCAGGTTCATACCCAGTCTGGGTCGCCAAACAACAATGATGGCTGCAACCAAAAAATGGCCAGGCGTTGTGGTGGGCACCTGTAGTCCCAGCTACTTGGGAGGTGGAGGCAGGACACTCGCTTGAGCCTAGGAATTGGAGGTTGCTGTGAGCTGTGATGCCACAGCACTCTACCCAGGGCGACACCTTGAGGCTCTATCTCAAAAAAGAAAGAAAGAAAGTTAAATAAAAATAAAAATAAGTAAAAACAAGAACACAGATGCCTTTATGTAAGAACAAGAAAGGGAAACCCAGGCTCCTCAGAAAGTATCTCCATTGTAGCAGAGCTTCCCTAATCACACTGCATTGTTTGATCTCCTCCTTGAACTTTAGACCTCTGACTAGTGTTACCTGCCTATTCACTCCAACCTACCTGGGTCCTTGACAACTGTCTGATGTGTCTTCATGTCCCAGGGTTCTTTGCTTTGCTCCAGACAGGTGATGAGGTCTGGCTTAGAGACAGTAAGACCTGTTTTTTTTAAAGGGAAGAAAACAAAACAAAACATGATACATGTTGGTATTCTCCAGTAATGAATCTGGTACCTTGCTAAATCAGAGAGAAAAACATTTAGAAGATCCCACAATAATAATCCTCAATTAGAAGTTCCTGTCAGAAACTTTAGAATATTTTATTTTATTATATTGTTTTTTGAGACAAAGACTCACTCTATCACCTTGGATAAAGTTCCATGGCATCATCATAACTCACAGCAACCTCAAACTCTTGGGCTCAAAGAATCCTCTTGCATAATCCTGCAGAGTAGCTGAGAACAGAGGCACCCACCATGACACCTGGCTAATTTTACTGTTTTTAGTATAGATGGGCTCTCACTCTTGCTCAGGCTGATCTCAAAGCCTGAGCTCAAGCAATCCATGCACCTTAGCTTCCCATAGTGCTCGAATTACAGGTGTGAGCCAACTCACCCAGTCTGGAGTATTATACTTAAAATTTGAGGATACTTAACTCCAGTACTACCAAAATAAAATTTGGTGGTTGAAATTAGATTTAAAGGTATGGACAACAATTTTATGCCATGAAATTTCTGAAATTGGGTGGCGCCTATGCCTCAAGGAGTAGGGCGCTGGCCCCATATACTGGAGGAGGCGGGTTCAAACCCAGCCCTGGCCAAAAACTGCAAAATTTCAGAAATTACAATTAATTTAGAAGAGAATATAAATAACTGAAGAAAGGGTAAGATTAATGCAAGATAAAACACCTCCAATATTTTCTTTTCTATTCAAATAAATCCTTAAATTTTCCTTAGAAACAAGAATCTGGAGAGGCTCCTGAGCAGAAGAAGAAAAACTAGATGGAATCAGACTCTATGAAGCCAAAGGTGGGGAGCTGAGCCAAGAAAGAAGTTTGGCAAGCTATAACTCCAAGAAAGAGCATTCAAGGAACAAATTACAGGAACAAAGCCTATCAACTAGAGGACCAGAGACCTCTCCCCCAAGCAGGAGGCCAACAAGCAGAGAACAAAAGACCTCTCATTTTACCTCACTGGAGAGAGCCACCAAACTCCAGGTCTCTTTCTCCAGGGAGGTCCCACTTATGAACCTAGATACCACCTGGCCAGGCATAAAATTAAACAGATATTTCCCCCCACAAGTCCAAACTCCCAGTCCACCCTTCCTGCCTCGCATGGCGGTCTGAAGTTCTTTCCCCTGCAGAGCACAGGGTGTTTGGTCTTGTCCTGAGATTCCCGGGAATAGTGTGGACCACCAACCATTTGGATGGAATCTGTGACTAACTGGGAAGAAGAGGGTGTGGGAAGAAAGGGACACTTGGCAGGAGGAGGAGCAGTCCTCTGGTTATGACTATGCCCAGCCAGAGATGGTGTTGACCCTCAGTTTGAGCTATGTCTGCGGGATGTGGTGCAGAACCCCCAGCTCTGATGGCACCCACAGCAAGAGAGGGGTTGCCCCGTGTGGATTGAGTTTGGCAGGCAGGGCTGCTCCCCAGCCCCTGCTGGGCCTGTGAGCAGAGGCTTGCTAGGCATGGACTGAGACCTGACAGCAAGAGTGTGTTCCCCTGAATCCAACAGAACCCTAGAGCAGTGGCTTACTGGGTATAAACTAAGACCTGAAGGCTAGGGTGTGGTCCCCTGTCTCCAGTGGGGCTGGTGAGCAGAGGCTTACAGGGTGAGGACTTGCAGAGTGCGCTGCCCTGACTCCAACAGACCCTGCAAACAGAGGCTTGCCAGGCAGTGGACTGAGACTAGCAGGTGGGGGCGTGGTCTCCTGACTCCAACTGGTCTGGCAAGCAGAGGCTAGCTGAGTGTGGACAGAGACTGGCGGGCAGGGGTGTGGCCTCTGGCTCCAACCGGGCCTGTGAGCAGAGAAGTGAACAACAATGTGGACTGAGTCTGGCAGGCAGAAGTGTGGATCCCTGGCTCTAATTATGCTGTTGGAGACCCTTGAATCCCTCTCTGTTGAACAGGGTTTGCACTGCTGAGACAATTTAATTGGAACCCATGTATGGGGTTGTCCACTCAGAGACATTCTGAGGTTGACCTTTGAAGTTCTGGAGAGGAAAAGAACTGAAAGGTGGGAGCTGGACACTGCAGCTGTTTCTATCTCTTCACAGTCAAGATCGAAACCGAATACTGTGGTTCCTTAGGATAGGGTAGAGGTTGGCTGATATCAAAAAAGAGCTAGCTTGCAAAGTCTCACCAAGTAGGTCCTCAGAGTCTCTGGCTACAACTCTGAAAGGGGCCTTTGTAAGGTTGTAGGAGATAAGCCACAATTACAAAGCCTAGTGCTTTGGCAGGGGACTATCTCTACTACCTCAGAACCCCAATTCAATCTCACCCTACCAGTTCTAATAACAAAAGAGTGGAAAAAAAAACATAGTGCAGCCCCAACAGAAGAACTCTGGCAACATGAATAACCAAGGTAGATCAACCACGCCCCCTCCCCGCCAAGAAATGACAAAGGAGATACAACTGAATGCATAGACAAATGGCAGCAATGCCAGAAATCGAATTCGGAATATTGATTGCAAATAAGATAAATAGAATGGAAGAAAAGATAGAAATTGAATTGCAAAGAGTGGTTCTAAAGTTGTCTCAAGAAATTAATGAATCCAAAGTCCAACTCAACAAAGATATGGACATAATGAGAAAAGAGATAGCAGACCTCAAGGAAACAAAAAAGTTAGTTCAGGAGCTCCAAAATACAGTAGAATCCCTTAGTAATAGAGTTGACCAGGCAGAAGAAAGGATCTCTGAAACTGAAGACAAAGCTTTTCAACGTTCCCAAACACTCAAAGAGGCAGACAAATGGAGAGCAAAAACTGATCATTCCCTGAGAGAGTTGTGGGTCACTCCAAAAGATCAAACATTTGTCTTATAGGAATTCCTGAAGGAGAAGAGGATGGTTCTAAAGGTACAGATGCTCTACTCGAAGAGATTTTGGAGGAGATTTTCCCAAGCATTGCAAAAGATACAAAACTTCAGATAGCAGTTTCAGATCGCCAGCAAGACTCAATCCAAATAAAGCATCTCCTACACACATTGTGATTAACTTTGCCAAAGTTAAGACGAAGGAGAAAATTCTGCAAGCAGCCAGACGTAAGAAAAGCATCACTTGTAAAGGGAGAAGTATTAGAATGACTGCAGATCTCTCAGCCAAAAAGTTTCAAGCCAGAAGAAGATGGTCATTGACCTTCACGCTCCTAAAACAAAAACAACTTCCAGCCTAAGATCCTGTACCCAGCTAAACTGAGTTTCATTTGTGATGGATAAAGCAAATACTTTAATGACACAGATATGTTGAAGAAATTTGCCATAACTAAACCAGCTCTCCAAGATATTCTCAGTCCCATCCTTCACAATGAACAGCGTAATGCTCAACCTACAATGTAAACTCACTCAGAAATTTTTGAACAAAACCCAACTTCCACAGTGGTGAAAGGATTAAAAATGTCCACTGGACATCCAAAAATCATGATACCCAAAACACAACCAGGCTTATCAATTCTCTCAATTAATGTGAAAGATTTAAATTGTCCTCTAAAGAGGTACAGGCTGGCTGACTGACTTCATAAACTCAGACTGGCTATCTACTGTATACAAGAATCTTACCTTACCTTAAAGGATAAAAATAGACTCAGGGGGGTGGCGCCTGTAGCTCAAAGGAGTAGGGTGCCGGCCCCATATGCTGGTGGTGATGGGTTCAAACCCAGCCTTTGCCAAAAAAAAAAAAAAAATCGAGTCAGGGTGAAGGGATGGACTTGTATAATACAGGCAAATGGAAACCAGAAAAAAAAAGGGGTTGCAATTTTACTAGCAGATACAATTGGCTTCAAACCAACAAAGATAAAGAAAGATAAGGAAGGTCACTACATATTTGTCAAGGGATCTTCGACAAGCCTATCAAAAATATTTAGTGGGGAAAAGATTCCCTATTTAACAAATAGTGCTGAGTGAACTGGCTGGTGACCTGTAGAAGACTGAAACTGGACCCCCACCTTTCACCATTAACAATAATTGATTCTCACGGGATAAAAGATTTAAACTTAAGACATGAAGCTATAAAAATACTAGAAGAGAGTCCAGGGAAAACACTTGAAGAAATTTGCCTAAGAGAATACTTTATGAGAAGGACCCCTTCCCCCACCAGGCAATTGAAGCAACACCAAAAATACATTACTGGGAACTGATCAAACTAAAATGCTTTTGCACAGCCAAGAGCAC
>CAUYRH010048704.1:0-21560 GCA_963574655.1 Perodicticus potto | reverse complement strand
CCCAAGTAGCTGGGACCACAGGCGCCCTCCACAACGCCCGGCTATTTTTTGGTTGTAGTTGTCATTGTTGTTTGGCAGGCCCCGACTGTATTCGAACCCTCCAGCTCTGGTGTATGTGGCTGGCGCCCTATCAGCTTGAGCTACAGGCGCTGAGCCCAACACACGTATTTTACAGGGAAGAAAGTAAGGTTCGGTGAAAACAGATTAACTTATCCAAGTTGATGAGTCTGGACTCGAGCCCCGGTGTCTACCTCTGGGTTCTTTCTACAGACATGGGCGCAGTAACGGTCTGACCACGCAGTCTTTGCCTGCAGCCCCACTGACCTTCCCTCCGCACCACAGCTCACCATCACTTCCTGAGAGATCGCATTTCTCATCTCCCGTTACCGCAACCGAGGGCGAGGGCCGCTCGCCTCCTGCTCTCCTGCTGTTGTCCCCGGGGGTTCTGGCCTCTTGGCCCTACGCCAGAAGAAGTTCCTTCCCCTCTACCGTCCCTTGGTCCCGAGAGAGACCTGGAGCTGGCTGTGAGCAGAATGGAGGCACCAAGGGCTCCGGAAGCACTGTCGCACTTGCTGTTGCAGAAGAAAGACCTGTGGGGAGTAAGGGGCTCCAGGCCCAGGGCGCTGTGGGTCCAGATCTCAGCCACTCAGAGTAGCATACCGAATGCGGGTGCGGACGTCAAGGAAGTTTGTTTTTGTGCGTCCCTCACCACCCATTGTTATGAGACTTAAGAAATAGGAGATCCGGGGCAGTGCCTGTGGCTCAAAGGAGTAGGGCACCAGCCCCATATGCTGGAGGTGGCGGGTTCAAACCCAGACCTGGGGTTCAAAAACTGCAAAAAAAAAAAAAAAAGAAAGAAAGAAAGAAAGAAATACGATATCTGGCCAAGGGTCACCTTTGAGCATGCTTCTGGACTCCTAGGTCTGCAGGGTCAAGCACTGTCTCCTCCCCAACTTGCATGCTCAGGCTGACCTCTGAGGTTGCTGGCCGAGGCTGCTGGCCAGTGAGTGCCGGAAACAGTGCAGCTCCCTTCAGTCCCCCATCCCCACCTCAGCACCTTCTGCTCATCCTGCTCTCTCTGCAGGTGGCCTCTGTACCTTCTCCCCACCTCTCTGTTCCCTCTTCCACCCCTCTGCCCCTTTCCTTTATCTCACCCCTCCCTTCTTTACAGAAGGATCTGCTTTCCCAGGTGCTTCCCTTCTACTCTCTTCCTGCTGCCCACCCCAGGGTGTCTCCCTTTTCTTCTTTCTCTCCATCCCCATCATATTTCCATACATCCCTGCCCCAGCTCTCTCTCTCCCTGCACCTGACCCCTTCCATCCGTTGAGCACTCCTCCGCCCCCCCCACCCCACCCCCCCACACACCTAGCAAGATTTCTGTGTAAAAATGCAGAACCTTTATACTATCAAGGCCCCTCAATCCCTGAGGGCCACTACGCCTCCCACCCATCCCTGCCTGCCCTCAAAGAGTGCCTGATTGGTCTTCAGGGTGTTAGGCGTGGAACAAGGCAATCAGGAGAAAGAAACACTAACAGTTCTGTGCTCCTCCTGGCCCTGCTAGGCTCCCCTCGTTTCCCTGAAGATGAGCCAGCAAAGTGGGGTCAGAGGAGAGTGTTGTGCTTTGAGAAAGATGTAGAGAACTCTTCTGAGTCTGTGAGAGAGGCCTCTTCTCCGCTTAGAGCATGTGAAAGTCCCACTTGTCACAGTCCCCCCATCCCTTTTTTTAGAATTCAGTGCTTTGCAAAGTTAATTAACTAGAAATAGGGCAACTTCCCCCTTCCACTGTCAGCTAAGGCTGATGTAAACCTGGTCCCCATCCTAGATTACAAAGCAATTTTTCACTGGCCTCAGGTTGTTGATTCAAGGATAATTACTTCTGACTGGCATGGCTTTGCATACATTTACACATCATTTCTCAGAGAAACACAGCAATCTTAACTGGCAAATCTCTTCTACCTCTCAGCTTTAAGAGAGAGAAGAGACTAAACTTCAAACCTCAGAGACCCTCTCTCCTAAAATGCAAAGCCAGGACACTCCAGGGGCCTCAGTTCCCACTCCTTGTCTCCACCCTCAAAAGAAAGCAGATCTGCTATTGTGGCCCCAGCCCTGTCCTCACCAGCAGCAGCCATCCCTCCTTGTATGGGTCAGATCCAGGGGCAGACTTGTGGGCGCCTGGCAGATTTCACTGAGAGGGGGAAATGTGAATCTGGGGGCAGAATTTTGCCCAAGGGGATTCTGACCCTGACCTCAAAGCTCTAGCCCAGGAGCTCCTGCCTTCCAGGCTGTGTGACAAGAGATAATTCCATGGATTACATGGGTGGCAGAGGGCCCTGGGGCATGGTCAGCAAAATGGCCATAGCAGAACCCAGCTAGGCTGTAGGATTCCAGAGGCCTGAGAAAGAAGCTGGAGGAGCAGGGCCGGAGAGCTAGGCTTGAGTCTGCCCTGGAGTAGTAGTACCCCAGGAAGAGAAAAGAAGAAGGGCTGGATTGGGGGATGCTGGGAGAAAGGGCTTGGCAAAAGGAGGTGATTCTTGAATAGTCATGCTTTGTCAGGCTGAGTTGACACTTTCTCCACTTGAATTTAAAACCATAATATTTCTTTTCTTAGATCACCATACAAGTCCTGAGAGCACAAGGATTCTGACTGCAGAAATCTAGGAAAAGGAAGATGGTAAGGCAGCTCCAGTGCTAGAGGTATCAGCTGCCCCCTCCCAGCAGTATTTGTAGGAGAAGAGGAAGAGATGTCATATCCATCACTGCCTGGCTCAGTGGGGGGATGGATCTGGGACTGATGATCCAAGCAACTGACAGAGCACCTTGTACCAGTCTCTTGGGTGGCCCAGTCTCTCCACTTAGGTCCTGGTACTAGAGCCTCTAATCAGGAACACCAGGAGTATACGTGATATTTCACCCTCATGTCAGCCACGCATTATTATCCCCATTCAACAGATGAGGACACTGAGGATTGCAGACCTTTGGAAACATGCCCAAGGTTAGACAGCGTTGGGACCCAAATTTGAATCTAAAGACCCTCAAATGGGAAAGTTGCCTTTGCACAGTTAGTGGAGCCTCAGGTGTCATAGAGACATGACCTCTAGCAGGGAATCTCTAATGCAAATGATCACTCTCTTTGGAGCTGTGGCACAATCCACCTCACTGGCTTTTGGAACCAGCCTCATTCTGCCTATGGATGGGGCGAGGGTGGTGCTGTGCTTCAATACTGGTGCTGGTGCTCCTTGCTTTTTGGAACACGGAATGGGCAGCAATCTGGGCCAGCTAAAGGCAGTGCTACTAGAAGCTGTGGATGGGTCCAATGACACAACTGACATGAGTTACAACTTTACAGCTTTAATCCTGCAGGCCAGAATCCTGGCTAGTGGGCAGCCAGAGAGGAGGGCAACTGCCAGCTGCTGATGAAGCCTCCTCCCTGCCCCCACCACAGCCCAGAATCGGCAAATGGGAGGGCCAGGCCTTCTGGGCTGAGATCCTGGGAGTCCAGGGACTATTTGAAAGCAGGGGCTGAGACCCAGGCTATCATTTCCCTCCCTTGTCCTCAGTAAAAATAGCCCCCAAACCCCAAACTCTCCTCCCAACTCCTCATTCATGGCCTAGTTCCAGCTTGGCTCTTGTTCTACTTCCCTGGGCTCTGTCCTAGAAGGGCCCAGGACTTGGCTTGGTCTGGAGCCTGGTGACTAGAGGGCCCCTGCCCACCCCCAGGACCAGATGTAGGTAAAGGAATGAGGGCATCTCCCAAGGTTGGCATCACTGAAGGGGCAGCGGAGACATGGCTGGTTCCTCAGGCTCCTGGGTGAGAGGGCTGAGGTGGCATGTAGGGAGGAGGAGCTGAAAGCCAAGGAGACAGGATGAGAGTCAGTGGTAGCATAAGAGGACATGAAGTAAACCTCCATCCCCCGGGTATTTGGGATCCATGGAGCTGGCCTGGAGGATTCCGGCTAGAGAAAGAGGAAGTCTGGGAGAAGGAATCTGAGAGGCACAGGGAAGGTCTAGAGCAAGGGGTGCGGGCAGGCAGCAGCAAGGGACCCCAGACTGCTTACTTACCTGCAGGGTTGTAGATAGGGGGCCCAGCTGGGTACAGTGGGTAGTGTGGAGCAGGACCACTAGGTGGGTACATGAAGCCAGGCTGTGGGGGTGCAGGGCCAGCTTTGGGGTCCTGGGGGTATGGGTATACTGGCTGTACTGGGATGCCTGTCATTGGAATCTCCTGGCCTAGGTGGGGGATAAAGATCAGCATTCAGAGATCCACCTCCCTCAGAAACCTCTTCCTGCCCAGGAAACCAAGGCAAACACCCTGAGGCTGGCCCTCTAGCTACCTATAACCTTTGCCTTCTAGACTGCTTGGCCAAGGTGAGCAGGGAGTGTGCACATGGCCCAGCTGGTCAATCTGAGTTTAGCAAGTTGCTCCACTCAGAAGGTTTCAGAGACCTCATGAGTCAGGGAGCACAGCCCACAGACTATCCCACTTGGGAAAAGAGAGGAGAGTCCCAGGGCAGGAATCTTGTAATCTAACAGAGCTGCCACCAAGGGGGTCCTCACCAAGCTCTTCCCTCCCACACTAATCTTCCATGTGATGTTGCCATCCCATCCCTATCAGGTTTGGGCATATACACAGCCATGTGCCAATACTCAGGCGCACATCTGTAGGCTGGAGCACACCCAGTTAATGTTCACCACTACAGACACCACCTGCGTACTTACTAGGAGTCGTGTGCCTGCATGTACCTACTGTACCCTTGACACTGTTGACAGACTGCACTCCTGAGTATCCAAATATTCATGTGCATGAACATATATGTACATGTAGCCTGTTATTTTCATATACCCCGGGCACTTTCTAATATTCACGGGCTTACAAGCATTTTTCTGAGTTTTCATGATGGCAGAAGCACACACTACTCCAGAATACATCAGTTCTTGAACTCTCTGTTGCCCATCGTGGGGCTTAGCTGAGTTCATCTCAGGCCCATCTTGCCCAGTACCACATGTACCTTCAAATGGACTCTGGAGCTGCTGGCGTCGGCGGTACAGGTAGCAACAGGAACAGAGGAAGCAGCAGATGGTGGTGGCAACCACAGCAACAAAGAGGATCACAGCTGAGGCGATGCCTGCTATGGTCTTGGGACTTGAGACAAAGAACAGGTTCCCTTACCTTCCAGCACTCGTGGGGGGGTTTTCATTATGCTGGCTCCAACTCTGGGCCAGCAGGGGGACCATAGGATGCTGAGGTTTGGGGTTCCTTGTGGGGCTCTCCCCTCTTCCTCTGAAGGAGATCTTAGCAGACCTCCAATTCCCAGAGGCTATGCTACCTGACTGGCCAAGGTGAGGCAGGCTGGGATTCATAGTGCCCCCTCCATTGCTTTTACACTTCAACTGAATTGGTTAGACTTACGACATGTTAACAGTGAAAGGAGCCTTAGAAATAATCTAGAGCCATTTTCCCCAACCTTTCTTCAACTTTTATGTATTAGTGATCCCCTTCAGAAAAAAAAAAAAAAAGTTCAAAAATCACTAATTTTGGCAACCTGCTCATTTTAAGAAGAGGAAACAATAATCCATAGCGGGCAAGTGTCTTCCCCAAGATCACACAGCTAGTAAGAAGTGGACATGAGCGTCAAACCCAAGTCTCTGGCCTTGGTGCCAGAGCTTCTTCCACAAAGCCACACTGCAGTCTGGGTGTTAGCCTTGTACTCTCCCTCCCCAGGACCTGATGTCACCAAGGGAGGGCTCCAGAAAGAACCCGGGAACACCAAGCCCAGCTCAAGCCTGCAAAGGTAGCTAACACGCCTTTTCTGGACCGCCCAAGCACCAGTACTAACCACATAGCTCTGTCACCAAGGTGGAGTGACTCCATTCAGCTAAGAATGTGGAGGTGGGCCATGGAGAGGAGACTGGAGGTGGGGAGGGAGGAAGGGGAGGCCTCTGGAGAGGAGGATGCAGAGGGGTGTGGGGAGCAGGCAGGAGCCCACCTGAAGGCCAGGCAGTGCTTCTGCTGCCGCTCGGTGATGAGCAGGGTCAGGTCCCTGCAGCAGTACCGCTGGTAGCAGGTCCCGCAGCAGAAGGTGAAGAACTCGCAGTTAAACCCCGGATGCCAGGAGCCATTCCGGTCCAGGTACCACAGGCAGTCTTCGCCCGCCAGCGCTGTGGGCAGGGGTGGAGTGCCCAGTGGCCACCAGGCCAGTTCATCTCTGGCCACCCTTAGCCCCACTCCCCGGTGGTCTCCATCCCGCTGGCTTTCAGAAACGAGGGCTGCCCTTGTCTCCACCCTTAAAGTCTCAGTCCCTGAGCCGAGAGGCCTCTTCCTGGAACTGACTGCGAGGCTCGGGGTCAGCTCCCCATGGCCCACCCGCCCTACTCTCCTTCCTCCCCCTCGGTGCGACCCCAACAACAAGGGTGCAAGCTGGGCCCCTGGGGTCGGCCCTCCCCTTCCTCCGCCCCCATCTTACCTCACCCCTGCCGCCTCGCTCCCCATCCCCTTACCCAAAGGAGCCCACAGCACCAACAGAGCGATCGCGGCCAGCGGTGCGGTTTCTCGGAGCCCCGCAGGTGGCATGGCGGGGGTTGGTCTCGGCCAGAACGGCCGCTTGGGAGAGGCACCGCAGGACGAAGCCGGCCGGCGTGAGCTCGGGCACCTCTCCCGCCTCCTCTGGGGGCGGGACTAAGCGTCCCACCCGCGAAAACCCTGCCCGCGCCTCTCCGCGCACCGCCCAGGGGCCCACCCACCAACGACGCCCACCCAGCGCCGGCTCTGGAGCTGGGTGCCCCTCACCCATCAGAACACTGGCCTGCTCCCCCTGTCCCCGGCTCCACGGTGGCTTCCCCCTTCCGAGCCACCGTGGGCACCGCAGGCAGCTGGACACTGCGGCCAGGGAGACCGGCCCTGGGCCCACCCCCGGCCCAGGCCCAATCAGTGTGCCCGATCCCAGAAGCCCTGATCCTGGTGCCACCTCCGAATGCCCAGACACATGGGCCAACCCTAGAGGGGCAGGGCAGGACCGTCCCCTTTGCGGAACCTCCTCTGCCCTAGTGTCGAGCCTGGGACATCATGAAGGGGGTGGAGAGGGAACGAGGCGAGGAGTTGCCCCGCCTCCATTCTCAGAACACAGGCACCCATTGAGAGGCAGTTCAGAGCGGCTTTGTCCCCAGCAGTGCCCACAGGCCTGGACCCTGCCAGCTGCACTGGCTTCCAAGATGGCCCCTTCCCCCTCCAAGTGGACAGTGCTGACATGCACCAGCCCATGGTCTCACTAGCAGAGATGGGAGGCCTCTGGGGCCATCTGGGGCCCATCCAGTTAAGACACTCTTCACAGTGAAAACCTTTTCTTCATGAAGCAAGCCTGTACTGCATTTGCCAGAAGGGTATACAGAAGGCAATAGTTAATTACAGGTGGAAACAGGGTTATTAGGGTGGGGGGAGTTAATTAGTTCTTTTGCAGATTTATACTGATGGTCAGTAACTATGCCCCAGGAACTGCAAATCGAGCTGGGGAAAATATCCCTTGTTATTTGCAAAAGTGCCTCTACATCACTGGAATTTTCCCACAACTCCATGAGCTAAGCGGGGTTGGTAGGTGTCAATCCCATTTTGTAGATAGAGAAACTAAGACTCAGAGAATTTAAAAGACTTGCTTGAGGTAATACAACCAGTAAGTGGTAGAGGCAACAGTGGGACCCAACTCTTCCAAAGCAGGCTTGAACCCCATCGCTAATAGCAGATGGTGCAGATAGTGAGGTGTTTTTGGTATTCTGGGGTGAGGGAACCAGGGTTGGTTGTGGAAGGCACAATAGAATCTGGGTTAGGGAAAGGCAGCCAAAAGAGGAGTTGCCCCATCCTGGGCGCCCATGGGTGCCGGCACACCTAGGAGAGCTGAAATAAGGAGATAAAGAGTTTGCCTGAGGGGCCGGCAAGACTATCACCACAGGACACCATCATAAAGGTAGCAGCAGAGGGACGCAGAGGGACAAGCAGAGACACCTCTCAATCCACCACCACCTACACAAGCGTGCCCATTGGCATCCTTCTCCTCCGTACTACACTACAGGCTTCATGACTGCAGGGACCATGTGGTGTGTTCACTATTGTCACCAGTACTGGACATAGATGCCCAGTCATTGTTGGTTGACCCTCAGATGAAGGGCTGTCTCCCCTATCGAAGGCCGACTCCCCATCTGTTCTGTCTCTCCATTATTCCTTCTTTTCACTGTCTTTAGCTTCTCCCTTCTCATCAGCTTCTTGTCTCTAGGAAAATGAAATTCCAAATCTTTACTATTAAATAAAAAAAGCCCATATCTCCTGAAACTCAGCCTTCTTTAGTTACTTTCTTGCTTTTTTTCCTTTTTCCTCCGATTAGTCCTTTTCAAAGCTTATAACTTGTGATTGATACGTCCCGCTCACAAGAACATTTAGCTCTAACCAACATCATCAGTGATTTTCTTTGTTTTTGTTTTGTTTTGTTTGTTTGAGACATTTTCAAGCTGTCGCCCTTGGTAGGGTGTCATGGCATCACAGCTCACAGCAACCTCAAACTTGGGCTTAAGCGATCCTCTTGCCTCAGCCTCACAAGTAGCTGGGACTACAGGTGCCCACCACAATGCCCAGCTATTTTTTTGTTGTAGTTGCCATTGTTGTTTGGCAGGCCTGGGCTGGATTCGAACCCACCAGCTCTGGTGTATGTGGCTGGCGCCCTAGCTGCTGAGCTACAGACACCAAGCCACTTTTCTTTGTTTTTGAGACAGAGTCTCACTCTGTTGCCCAGGCAATAGCCTAGCTCACAGCAACCTCAAACTTTTGGGTTCAAGTGTTTCACCTGCTTCAGCCTCCCAAGTAACTGGGACTTCAGGCACCCAGCACAGTGCTCAGCTAATTTTTCTATTTTTCGTAGAGCTAGGGTCTTGCTCTTGCTCAGGCTGATCTTGAACTCCTGAGCTCAAGGGATACTCCTGCCTCAGCCTCCTCAGCTCTAGGAAAGCTTTCAGTTGTGGTTTGGGAGATAATTAGACTTCTTCCTATAGAGCAGACTGACACAGGTGTGGGCATTCCTGAGGCCCTCCTTACTTTCTCAGGCTGTGGGCCCTGTAAGGTTCCTCTGCTCTACCCCACTATCTGACCATGGAGGTTCTTGCCCCACTTTGGCTGGTGGTTTGAGCTGAGCCATTCCAAGATAAGGGAAACTCCCTTCCTTTCCTAACTCTTGTCTCTCTCTGACCAGAGGAAAAGATGAGAGTTTCCGGAGAATGCTTTCATTTGGAGAGCCCTCATTTTTTTTCCCTGCCCAGTCTCTGGCAACCCAAACTCTGCAGACAGGTAATTACATATTCCTTCCTTCCATAGGACCCTGAGTTCTTTCTTCTGTCTGATTTAATCTACTATACCCTTTGGGGAGCCTTGAAAACACTGATTCTCCTTGCAGTTAAGTAACAGGGGAAAGCAAGGCCCCAGAGCACAGCAGGAACTTGGCCAAGGTCTTATAGCTTAATTGGGGATTGAAGAAATCCAGATCTGGCTGCCATTGCCCCAGAATAAACAAATATCTCTCCTAAATCAGAACATTTTCCTAGTGTATAGCTTTAATCTTTCTTTTTATAAATGAAAGACCATGTCTCCTGTGTTTGTCTTCTTGGTGGGTGGAAGACGGGTGAAGAACTTTGGGTATTGGCCTCACTGCTGCCCAGACGCCAGTAAGGTGGAGCCTTCTTCTCCAGAGGGATTTCTACCAATGCTTTTGTAGGATTGCCTCTCCCAGAACGTCAGGCTTCTGCTAGCATGGGGAGCTCAGGAGAGAATGGTGTGTAGCCAGGCAGGCTTGGTGCATCTGTGAGAAACTCCCTGCTTAGGCATCCCCTGGGTGGCTGTGGGAGCAGCAGCAGTCTGAAGCAGCCAGAGCCTGGCCTCAAGAGTCCAGCCCAGCCAGTGGGGCAGATGGTAGGGCCAGGTTATCTTTAAATGGCACCTTACTCAGCCTGCACTCTGCCCGCTGGGCAGGATGGGAGCAGACAAGTGTTATTTTGGGATCTGAGGGCAAGGGAGGAGGAAGGCTCTGTTTATAGCTCTCCCTGTCTATCCCTACTCTCTCTTATGAAGGGTTTGGGGCCTTGGACTTTAGCCCTCCAACTTACCCTTTTGAGCCTAGGGTCTCTGATTTCAGCCTGGCTCTGTTAGCCATAACTATCTGCACAGATGGTTATTTGGAATTTGTATTTCTTATCGCTTCTCAGACTTTTGGCTAAGATCAAGTGTGGAATTTGTATTTCTTGGCAAGACCAGCCCTGAAAGGGTAGGTTTAAGTGGTGAGAATTGGTATAGACTTGGGACTGGACTAATAATAGCTAACATTAATACTTACTATGAGGCAACACTATGAAGTGCTTTGTATTACATTGACTTTAATCCTCACAATCACTTCATGAGACAGATACTACTATTTTATCTGTTTTGTGGATTAGAAAGTGGAGACATAGATAATTTAAGTAGCTTGCCTAAAATCACCCAATGGGCAAGTGGCAGAGCCAGTGTTCAAATCCAGGCAGTTTGGCTCCAATGCCCACTCTCTGAACTCACTAGCTAGATATGAGTTCTGCTCTGCCACTTAATGGCTCTGCAAAGTTGAAGAAACCACCTAACCCCCTGTCTTGGTTTCAATTTTAGAAATGGAGTATGATTTAGTCCAACCCACTAGAATTCCCAAGTTGGAGCTAGCAGAGGCGCTTGAGTCCATTCTCTCTCACTATTGGAAGGATAAAGAACTTAAGGTCACATAACACAGTACTGGCACTGGTTACTGGGCTCTTGCTAGTAAGCTTTGAGGCCAGGGAGCTAGTGCAGATATGAGATCAGGTATGAATTTGCAATCACAAAATCAGGTGTGGACAAAATACATTTATTTTCTTTTAATTAAAATAGATGAGAATGAGTCTCTCTCTTATTACCTGACTTGTTTTTGTGATTTGCTCCTCCTTCCAAGGATCACAAAAAGGTCCTGGGGTCTCACCCAGTGCAAAACACTGGGGTGGGCCCCGGAGGCCTTGGTTCATGCACCTTTTGCTAATACATGTGTATAACCTGAAAATTCAGCAGTGTTGGTGTGTGCACCCCAGGCACAGGGACCTTTCAGGGAGGTTTGGTGACCAGGGCCCAGGGATTCCACACAGCCTTTTCTCCAGCAAGCTCTCATGTTCAGGTGCTCTGCCAGGATCAGGACAGAATCCTTACCACTCACAGGTCCCATGGATTTCTTTGTGTCCAATTGTCTTTTGAGAAACTGATCCGCTTTCTTTCTCTCTTTCCTTCTTCCTTTAGGACCTTGAGCCTGATCTCAGTCCACTAGACACTAGAGCTTTCACCACAGGGTCCAGAAGCATAGCTACTCCCAAGTAGTCTTGATATCCACCCTGCAAAAGCAACGAAGGCAAGGAAATACAGAGACTTTGGATGTGTCCTCACACTAAGCAAAAGGAAAAAAAAAATCTAGTGAAAGCAAAGCAATATACCAAAAATTTATAGTATCATGCAGATAACCACAGAAAAACTGCTTAGGAGGTAGAAGGCAAGAGCTGGGGCCACCACCTGTTTCTATCCTGTTCTCCAGGCAGGGCTACAGTGCTATAGTCCCTTCCTCAGAGCTGTCCTCCCAAATGCTCACCAAGACCCTAATTTAGCAGCAGCATCTGTGAAACTGAATTGAGTCACAGTGTAATCTAGTGAGTCAGGGAGATTCAGCCAAACATAGCTCCCAGCAATAGATGGGGGTATAGGCTAAGACACTTTTTGTCATTTGAGTTACATCAATTAAAGGTACATCATCTTTAATTCTAACTATAATCTTGAGAGGTAGGTAGATATTCGTTTCCAATTTTGTAGACAGGGAAACCAAGGCTTGGGGCTGTCACTTGCCCCAGCTTGCTCACCTTCCAGCTATGTAGTCATGCCAACCCCCAACAACTCAAGGCTTGAAGGGACTTCCCAGGGCTCTTGGTCAGGCCAGTAGTTCCTCACTGTATTTCTCCCTACAGCACATTTGCTATAAAATCATGTATTCCACACAGGCATAGACAAAAATTAGCGTAATTTGCAATTTTAGGAAACCAGTAGTAATGTCACTGTTTTCTCACCTACTCAAAAAAGTAAAAAAACTGGGATGTGAGGGTCCTCACTAGATGGCAAATATTGGCCTGTACCATATGTCAGAGAAAGGTAACTAATTGACAAATTTTGGAATTTATTTTATTTTTTTATTATTTTTTAGAGACAGAGTCTCACTTTATCGTCCATGGTAGAGTGCTGTAATGTCACAGCTCACAGCAACCTCCAGCTCTTGGGCTTAGGCGATTCTCTTGTCTCAGCCTCCCGAGTAGCTGGGACTACAGGCGCCCGCCACAACGCCTGGCTACTTTTTGTTGCAGTTAGGTCAGGGTCGGGTTTGAACCTGCCACCCTCAGTATATGGGGCCAGCGCCCTTCTCACTGAGCCACAGGCGCCACCCCAGATTTTGGAATTTTATTAAGGATTACTTCCAGCTGCTTTGCAACTGGAATCCTGGTAAAGAATGCTTAAGGCCTAGTCTAAATCCCTGTGAGAATGGGGGATTTTTCCATAAAAGAGATGACTGCTAACAGGAGGTCCAGTCTCTGGTTGGGCACTTCCATTGATAGGGAACTCTTTTCAACATTGCAAGACAATCCTTCCTCATTAGTCTTTAAGTTCTATTGACTCTACTTTGTCAACATTTCATTAATTCATCCTTTGGTTACCAGGCTAGAGGTAGAGTCCAGCTCTAGGTTCTCCTACCTGAACTATTGTGGCTGGTGCCAGACCATATTCCTTTCTCCCAACTCCTTCAACCCAAGTTCCAAGTCACCCTCTTAGTAATGTTTGGATGACACCAGAACATTTTCTTTTTTTTGTCCGAGGCTGGGTTTGAACTCACCACCTCCAGTATATGGGACTGGCACCCTACTCCTTTGAGACACAGGTGCCACCCACCACCAGAACACTTTCTGAGATGCAAACCTGCTCATGCCACTTCTCTACTAAAACTCTTGGTGGTCTTCCATTTTCTACAGGAAAAAGGCCCTCATTTGTCCTTCCAGCTTTGTCTGCCTGAGACCCCAATGAACCATAAACTGTAATACTTTTTTTTTTTTTTTTGAGACAGAACCTCAAGTTATCACCCTGGATAGAGTGCTATGGCATCACAGCTCACAGCAACCTCCAATTCCCGGGCTCAAGCCAGTCTCCTGCCTCCGCCTTCCAAGTAGCTGGGACTACAGGCGCCCGCCACAACGCCCGGCCATTTTTTTTTTTTTTTGGTTGCAGCCGTCATTGTTGTTTGACAGGCCTGGGCTGGATTCGAACCCGCCAGCTCAGGTGTACGTGGCTGGCTCCCTAGCCCGTTGAGCCACAGGCGCTGAGCCAAACTGTAATACTTTTAATGTGTTTATAAGCTCTAAAGAAACCCAATTCTGTTTCAGTATGGCCTTTTCTGAAATGTCCTACCTCACCCTTATCTGCCTGGCAAATGTATAGGAGAGGCAAGACAGAGTCAGGAATAAATACAAGCTGCTTGGATCGTAATCACATACTTGCAATGTGACCTTCGGCAGGTAACATTTAACATCTTTCTGCCTCAGTTTCATTAATCTGTATAATGGGGTAAACAAAATGACCTATTTTGTAAGGTAAGCAGGTCCAAGTGAGATGATTCAAAAAGAAGTATTTAGGGCAGCGCCTGTGGCTCAAAGGAGTAGGGTGCTGGCCCCATGTGCTGGAGGTGGTGGGTTTAAACCCAGGCCAAAAACCACCAAAAAAAAAAAAAAAGAAAAAAAAAGAAGTATTTAGTATAGCCAATGGCATTGAAGTGCTTATAAAGCCTTAGCAGGCATTGTTAGCCCCTTTCAAGTGCTCAGGTCAAGGGTCATCTTTTGCATGAAACCTTATATGACTTCTTCCCCCTCATTATCTTTAGCCAGTCCTATTTTGGGGCAGCAGGGATTGTTCACAGTTTTTAATTTCCTTCATAATACTCCCCATGTTTACTATACTGCCCCCTGACTTATGTTGGGGCTATGAACTGATATACACTACACAAGTTGAAAATATTTTAATTTAAAAATCCATTCAATACACCTCATCTACTGAATATCATAGCTTAAGCCCAGCCTACCTTAAACTTACTCAAAATGCACACATTAGCCTACACTTGGGCAACATTATCTAATATAAAGCTTTTTCTTTTCTCACAGTAAAGTGTTAAGTATTTCATATAATGTACTGAACAACTCAGTACAGAAAATGAAAAACAGAATGATTGTATAGATACTTGAAGTAAGGTTTTTACTAAATGTATATAATTTTTTTCATCATAAAGTTGAAAAATTAGGACTGTCTGTATGTTTCAAATTCCTTACCAGACTAGCTCCTTGAGGGAAGGGGCCAAGCCTCTCCAGCAATTAACACTGGGGCTTGCATGCCTAATTGAGGTTTAATGTCTATTGAATCTGAAAAGAATAGCTAGAAATTAGTCATTTGTTTATTGCCTACTTATTGGTTACAGGCCTGCCTAGCTGGGGTGAGAAAGTGTAGTATGTCATTCATTGGAAAATCCTTTCCAAAGTTATGTTTTAGTCTTCTCTAAACACAGCATTCTCAGCTCCTTTAAGCTTCTTTCCCTTGATAAAATTCAGGTCCTCTGTGTATTGGTTTTCCTCTTACAGAGGACTCATCTGTCAGGGAGCCTCTCGGTTAGTACCAGGAGGGAGCACATCTCAGATCACCGACAGGCACATGAAGACTGAAAGGATCTTCCAGAAAACATGTTTCTACTATCCCAGCCTAGGACCACATTGGACTTTTGGGGACACATCAACAGTTCCTGGCATAATAAACTCTACTATTGGCACATAACAGTTAGTGAGAAAACAGTACTCTGTAGTTCTCAACTGTTTCCATGGAGACTATTGTCAATCTGTATTCACTGAAACATTACGATTCTGTTCATTTTTGTAGCTTGGAGATATACTTATTTGGATCCTTAGTTGTCATTCTTCCCAAGGCTTTTCTGTTATCTAAAAATTTGACCAGGCTGGGTATAGTGTCTCACATCTGTAATCTTAGTACTGTAAGAGTCCAAGGCAGGAGGCCCACTGGTCTCAGGAGTTTGAGGCCAGCCTGAGCAACAGTGAGACCCCATCTCTACTAAAAACAGAAAAAGTAGCTGGACATGGTGTGTGCACCTATAGTCTCAGCTACTTTGGAGGCTGAGGCAGGAGGATCACTTGAGCCCAGGAATTTGAGGTTACAGTGAGCTAAGATGTCATGGCCTTCTAGCCTGGGAAACAAAGTAAGACCATGTCTCAAAAAAAAATTGTTTTTAACCAATATTCCCATGCACGTATCTAACACTAGTACTTTTTTTTTTTTTGTATAAATGGCTTTAAATTTTTTTGTGGAATGGGTTAAACAAAAACCTCACCCATTCAAACCTATAATCCTAGCACTCTGGGAGACCAAGGCGGGTGGATTGCCTGAGCTCAGGAGTTTGAGACCAGCCTGAACAAGAATGATACCCTGTCACTAAAAAATAGCCTGGCATTGGGCAGCGCCTGTGGCTCCAAGGAGTAGGACCTGGCCCCATATACTGGAGGTGGTGGGTTCAAACCCAGCCTGGGGCCAAAAACTGCAAAAAAAAAAAAAAAAAAAAAAAAGACTATCACTTTAGCCCAGGAGTTTGAGGAGCTATGCTATAGCACTCTATCAAGGGCGACAAAGACAGACTGTCTTAAAAAAAGAAAAAAAAAAAACCCCTCACCTATCACTAATATTAGAGAGGCCAAGGACAGAACCCGGAGCCATATCATCAGAAGCCATACCACAATGGATTAATCTGTAGTTCAGTAGTTGGTGGGCAGTTACCAACTTTTCTGTCTTCCCAATGCTTTAATTTATACTATGTCCAGATTATTTTATCTAGTTAAGAAAATTAAAGAAGGCTCAGTGCCTGTGGCTTAGTGGCTAAGGTGCCAGCCACATATACCGGAGCTGGTGGGTTTGAACACAGCCCAGGCCTGCCAAACAACAATGACAACTATAAGAACAACAACAAAAATAGCTGGGTGTTGTGGCGCCTGTAGTCCCAGCTACTTGGGAGGCTGAGGCAAGAGAATCACTTAAGCCCAAGAGTTTGAGGTTGCTGTGAGCTGTGACACCATAGCACTCTACCCAGGGTGACAGTTTGTGACTGTCTCAAAAAAAAAATCAACAAAAAGAAAATTAAAGAAGACTATAATGCCAGTTTGGCATCACTTGTTCTTATGCTCATAATGAACATCTTTGAATCCATGATTACTTTTCCCATCACTCTTATGTATCTGCTTTTGAGTCACTTGTAACTTCTTTCTTCCCAATCAATTCACTTATAATTCTATGACTTGTGTTATCAGCTTCCCTTCCTCAACTTGTAACTTCTTTTCAGTCTTCTAGTGTTTCTCCCATTTTCCCTTCAGTTTCTTTCACTAAGTGCTCTACAAATCCTGGGGAAACCCCTTGGTGTCCCAGTTGCTGGGTGTTCACCAGTCAGGAGGCTGAAGTATCCTAGAGAAACCAAGTATCCTCCTATTACCTCACTTGTCTTACCTTGAACGTTAATTCTCCCTAAACAGCCCAGCCCTTTTCAGACTTAAGCCACTTCTCCCTGGCCAAAAAGACAGTTGACAAAATAAGGGTTAGAGTTCAACTTTGTCAAGACCACTGGCCCCCAAAGATTATTTTTTTTCTTTCCACTGACACCAAACATAGTTTCTTCTGATTTGTCATCCACTGGATGGGAATTATATCTACTCTGCATACCTGTTATGAATGTTAAATAAGACAATGCATATGAAAATGCTCTGGAAACACAAGGAAGCACCTGCACAATCAAGAAGGCTAAGATCCTCTCTCTTAACCACAGCTGTGTATCTGTTGGCCAGGGGGTGACTTTCAAGTGATATTAGGGCCCTTTCCTTAGAACTCAAGGGAACAACTCCTTAGAATTCAAGGGAACAACTCCTGAGGAAGAAGGCTCAACTCTCCCTAAGAGTCAACATGGGAGCAAGAAGACCCCTGCCAAGAGACTCAGGACTACTTTTGACACTAGATAGGGATTATTTTTCTAATTAGCAGGCTAAGAAGGAGCCCCATCATTCTCAGTCTATGTGCAGGAGTCTTAAGCCGTTCTAAACTCTGTTCAAAGTTGCTGGCATGAGACCATTCTCTTGTGCCAAATCAGCCTCATGAAATGGTCTGCTACCTTCAGCAGGATCACCAAAACCAACTGATACTGCCTTAGATCACTATGAAGTTTCTAAGGGTCAGGTGGTAGTTTTCTGAGTACCACCTGGTGGGATCTTTCATCGTCTTCAATCAGTTACTCCCCTAACCCAAGGGGGAGAAAAAGCTCAGGCAGAAGCAGTAGTAGCCTCAGAACCTGACAAGCAGAGGACAACTGTGAACATACCCGCTGGCTTTTCATAGTAGCTTTAACTCAGCTACCCCCAATCAGTCATGGCAGTTGAACACTAGGGACACCTAGTGGCAAGAATTCATTACTAGCTACAGTATCTATAGGTTTCCTCAACAGTCCAATAGAATAAATGCCCCATAGTGGGTCCTTCTCTTTGAGAGTGGAGAGTCAGTTTACATTATATTCTTTGTTTCCTGTGAGAACATCAACCTAAAGAAACATTTGTTGGGCCTGGTGCGGTGGCTCATGTCTGTAATCCTACCACTCTGGGAGGCTGAGGTGGGTGGATTCCTTGAGTTCAGAAGTTTGAGACCAGCCTGAGCAAGAGTGAGACCTCTTCTCTAAAAATAGCTGAGCATTGTGGTGAACGTCTATTCTCCTAGTCGTACAGGAGACTGAGGCAAGAGGATCACTTGAGCCCAAGAGTTTGAGGTTGCTGTGAGCTATAATGATGCCATGGCTTTAAAGTGAGACCCCCCACCCAACCCCATCTAAAAAAAAAAAAAAAAAAAAAAAAGAAAGAAAAAAGAAATATTCGTTGGCTATTAAGAATGGGGCACCAGAAGTTTGTACTATCCAAAAAAGGGAACACTGAGATTTCCCTTCATTCTTATCCTTATTTACTCTTTTGAACCCACAACAAACTAAATTTCCCAATTAAGAGACCTCCCTTAAAAATATGTGAATGAACAATGCCAGGTCTGTAAGAATCATTTTGAGCTAGGTTTGCCCACACACACTAGAATACTGAAACGGGCTCCACTGAATCCCCTTTCCCCCTATTTTTAACTTTCCTTCTAAAGGGAACAGAAGGCAAAGAGGTGCTAGGACACCTTATATCATGTGACTAAATTCATTTGTAAAGATTACTTTACTGTCCTAGAAAAATACACGTTGCAAATTTGAGGTCTACAACTTAACCACTTTAGAGGATTCCTGAGGGAGAGGGGATACTCTGAATATCAGACTCTGTGGTAATGTGTGGGAGAGGCATATTAAATATAGTTGGGTCAGGTGGATTTTTAAAAAGTCCTTTTTTCCCATTTTTTTTTTCTAAAAAAGGAAAAACAAAGTGCCATCTGGGTCTGGCTTATTTTGTGTGTGTGCATGTATATATAGGAACAGTTTGGGGGGAGGGGTTGTGTCATGCAATGAGGCAAAAACAAGAAAATGACTTCCTCTGACAGAGGAACCTTAGTGTTGTAGAAGGGAAGCAAGGCAAAGAGGTCACTGGAAAGGGTTTAGAATGCAACTGTTCCCGCTTGTTCCTCCTGAGAACCCAGAGCATCACGGGTCAAGGGCAGAAAGGATAACAGTCTCTCAAGAGGATTCCTATCTGAGCATATCAGATATCCTATGTAAGTAGATAGGTCTGTTTTAGAATATAAATGGTAGTGACGTCCTGTGCTCCTGAGGCAGAGCAAAATAATCCATCAACACATAATTCTTCTGGGTAATAATGTTTCTGGGCTGGCCAGCAGAAGACTCTAGGAACAGAGGTAGGGACAGATGTGGGGAGAAACAAGGTTGTAGAGATGAGATGTCTTCAGGGGGACTTTGAGGAATGTCCTTTGTTCCAGGATTCCTAAGTAATGGCACTGGCAAGCTTGGTATGAGTTGTCATCAGTGTCACTCTGCAGAGGCCAAGGGCCAAGGGTCAGGATGCCACTCTAGGTTGAGAAGAAAGTACATCTCAAGGTGAGTGAAGACTGCAAAATGGTTTGAGGCTTGGCCAGGAGAAGGAGCAAATGTAGAAAGGCTCCCCTTTTCAGATACCGATGGTCTGTAGAACCCGCCTCTCGTTGTCATTAAGGTGGCCTGAGAACATTATGTAGCAGGGCTGCTGCGCAAACTGGCAGAGGAAGTCTGTGAGATACGCCTGGAAGGAAGAATAAGAATGGCATTACTGAGGGCTCCCAAGGTTACACATCTGCAGTGGGGAAGGAACCACTACCAGGGGGTACAGGGAATGTTGCCTTCAGACAAGTGTCAGCTCCTCAAGGGACGGTCTTCTATATTATTGAATTTAGTTTAGGTACAACCTAGGGACGAGATTCCACAGGAAAACAATATTTTCCCAAGCCTTTACCTCATATTTTACCCCAATGACCCTCATAACATATCCGTAAGAAACTGGATTATGAGACTGGAATAAAACACTAAAGTGCAAAGTCTGAGCCCACCCAAAGCCTTTGACCAATCAGCAAGACAGGAACTCTCTCCCCTAATGCTCCCATAATGAACTATGAATGGATATGAACCCATATTCCTGTTTCTGTGGCTTGGGACATTGCTATTTATAAGACATCTTCTCTGGACAACCTCACCTGTAGATCAATCTGATAGAGAGGATCCTTCAGGGCATCAGGGTCATCTTCCTCATCATCCTCGTAGTAATCCTCCTCTGTTAGACAAAGCCAACAAAGGGTATGTCAGGGCAGCGGCCCATGATCAGGTCCTGAGTGGTAGTACACACCATTGAGGCAGAAGGGGCAAGAGCCCAGGTAATGTCCCTGAGGGCCCACCTCTTCCCTTTCTTGGGTACCCCATTTTTTGGCACCAGTGTACAAAGAAAAGGTATTTACCATGGCTGTCCTCTTCTCAAATTGCTTACCATATTTACTTGTAGCAAGAATGTCAGATAAAAGTTGGCCAGCTAAACCATCCTCTTCCTCCTCCTCTTCTTCCTCCTGATCTTCCCACATATCATTGGAGTCATCTACTTGGAGGTGAAAAGCAGTTAGAGCATATTCATGCATTTTCCCTCCCCTATTCCAAACAGGCAAGAATAGGAGGGCCTTGAGACTTCTGCAATGTAGCCTATCGTCCAGTTGGGAGAGAACCAGGCATGGCCAAGCCCTCCCAATAAGTGTGAATGGAAGAATCCAGAGTATTCTGGTGGGGAGATAAAAGGTTTAAAGATTTTTAAGAAGAATAAAACCAAAAAAGGGCTAATGTAGCTTGCATTCTGGCTGATTCCCACCCCAAATTCTATAAGAGTTCATAAGGCAGACCTGCTTCTTTAGATGCCCAGTGCCTAGCATGGTGCCAGTCCCAGAGTAGCCATTCATAAAGTTTTTTTTTTTTTTTTAAATAAGTGACTCAACAAACCAAATTGATAATTTGACAATTTGTAACTTGATCTGCCAGGTTAAGTCTCCTGGGAGTAAGGGCCTGATGCACCTTGACTCCACTCTGCAGGAGTGGCCTGGCGAGCGGCATTGGCCTCCATGACGTTGGAGAGCTCATTGATGATCAGCTTTAGGATCTTCACCAGCAAAGGAATGTTTGTCCAGCGCTCTGGATCTGGGAAGGAAGAAAATGCTTCAAGTCAGACTGTCACTAGGCTCACTCCCAGCAGTGTCCTTGTTCCTCCTTTAATGCTACTCACTTAAGAGTTTACAATCCCTTAAACTTTCCACCACCCCTGACTACATCTAGCCACCAAAGAACGATTTAAAGTTCAGTAACTTTATTCTGCTTGGCGTTGTAACAGTCCAGAAACTGGGAGAGATAAAAGAGGTCAGGGATTGGAGTACCTAAGTTCTTGTCAGTAATAAAGCTCTGAAATCAAACAACTATATACAAAGTATAATACTCTAGTACTCATGACATGCCATTCGAGAGACAGCAGAGGTGATAATAAACCTACAGTTAAAAGCAGCAGCTCTGAACTCACTACCTACAAATCATTGGACACATAGGCCAAAGGCAACTTGATAAAAAGACAAATTCAACATCTTTGTCTAAACCTCAGAAATAAGCTAGCAGCTAGGATCCCTAGTACCTGAGACTATTTTTGTCAATTTTCAAGAAGAGAAGAACCTGCAGTTTTCTGCTGCTTTTTTATCAAACTCATTGCTAATAATCATGTTTTTTTTTTGAGACAGAGCCTCAAGCTGTCACCCTTGGATAGAGTGCTGTGGCATCACAGCTCACAGCAACCTCCAATTCCTGGGCTCAAGCGAGTCTCCCGCCTCCGCCTCCCAAGTAGCTGGGACTACAGGTGCCCGCCACAACGCCCGGCCATTTTTTGGTTGCAGCCGTCAT
>CAUYRH010048703.1:0-37195 GCA_963574655.1 Perodicticus potto | reverse complement strand
ACCAATTACTCTCCCTCCACCCATCCTCCCCCACCCCTCCCCTTCCTCTCCCCTTTCCCCTTCTTCTTGAGCTATAATTGAGTTATAGCTTTCATAAGAAAGCTATAAATTGGTTTCATAGTAAGACTGAGTACATTGGATTCTTTTTCTACCATTCTTGAGATACTTTGCACATTATTTTCTTAAGTTCATATCTATTCCTAATTGTATTATAATCAACTTTGCTATTTGCCACAGCGACATGCACTCTAGATTTAAAATAACTATTATTTGATTAATGTGTTAGCATTTCCATTTTTCACCAAAACTTAACATGTCTCGTTTACAAAAGAACACTTTTGTAAAGTATTTAATTACTTTAGAGAACAATGAACTATATCAAAGGTGCAGACTCTTCTGACAATATAGTTCTTATCCCAACATGTCTATAAAATAAATATAGTAATTTAAGTATCTAGAAAGACAAATACTATAAACTAGTTGGAAATACCAAGTAAATAGTTATTCTTCAAATACATCTTTTTATATAGCTTGAGAGTCTTCTTTCTCTGCATCTACATTGAAAATATCACATCATAATGATTAACAAAAATGATCTATTTTATTTTTATGCGTTTTTCTTTATTTTATTGCACCTTGGAATAATATGCCATGTTTAGACGGGAAGAGGATTTAGAGAACTCTAAGTATAAAACTTGTTTCAAATAGGATAAATCATGTTTTAAAACCCAACCCTGGCCAAAAACCGCAAAAAAAAAAAAAAAAAAAATGGGTGAAACAAGAAATATATCTTAGAGTTTATTCATTTGTTTCAAAAGAAAAACACTTTCAGTTTGAAATGTTATATATGCATTTTAAAGAAAAACCTTTTTAAAATTTCATTGATATGATTAAAAACAGTTTAAGTTATTTAAACAAATCAACATTGGCTAATGGACCTAATATGGGGGGGGGGGTGTATCTTTTTTTTTTCATTTTGAATTTACTCTGAATACTTCTACCAAGAGGTCTAAAATAATCATCACAATTTCTGAGAAAAATGTTGATGTAATCCATCAAATTATACTGAATATTGTCTTTTTATATGTTTATTCATAGAAGGGGACCAGTTGCTCACTATGCTTTGTGAATTCTCTTTCCATCTTCTTGTTATAGAACTCAATTAAATTTGGGGTGTACACTCTGTAGCCATCTCTATTTTCCATTTCATAATTCCTCATTATAAATTTTTTTCAGGGAAGTTTTCTGCCCTAAATATAAGATGGACATTATTTTCATAGAAGCATTTTTTTCCAAACAATATTATGATTTTCTGGATTCACTTTTTAATTTTATTTATTTTAAGATTGTGATAAGAACACTTAACCCAAAATCAAACTTTTTAGATTTTTAAGTGTATAATACATTATTGTTGTCTATAGGTACAAAGTTGTACAGCAGGTCTCTAGAGCTTTTACAACTTGACTACCTGAAACTTTATGAGCATTAATTAGTAACTCCTCATGTTCCCTTCTCAGCCCCTGGCAACCTGAATTCCACTCTTTTAATTCTAGGATTATGACTATCATTGATATTTTCTATACCTGGAATCATGCACTGTTGACTTTCTTTGAATGGGTTATTTCACTTAGTATAATATCCTCAGGATTACTCCTGTTGTTGTGTAGTGCAGAATTCCCTTCTTTTTAAAAGCTGAATGAAATTTCCTTTTCTATATCACATTTTCTTTACCCATTCATCTGTCAATGGATTGATGGACATTTAGGTTATCTTCATAACTTGGCTATTGTAAATAGCGCTGCAATGAACCCAGAGGTGATACTGTATCTTTTGGATGCTAATATTAATTATTTAATATTTTAGATAAATATCCAAAAGTGAGATTGATGGACAGTAGTTCTATTTTTAATTTTTTTGAGGAACTCCTAAAGTGTTTCCATCAATGAGAAACACCAAATTTTGTTAAATATATTGGTCTCTGCTGCTCAGTACTCAAAATACAGTGTTTACATTGTAGAAATTTTCCTGGAAAGTTTAAAATAGTCTACATCTCAACCAACAAAGAAATGCTTAATGTCTTTCAAGCAACTTGGGAAAAGAAAAGCATAATTAGGACTAAAGAAGAGCCACTTAGCATTATTCCTTAATTCTTTGTCCACATCCATATTCCTCATAGATTTCCTGTGAGAATTTTTTAAAGGTGCAAACGCATTTTCATCTGAAGTTGAGCGTTGAGAAGTATGCCTTAAAACTAATCTTTCATCTGTAGTCAAGCTAGGGTTATAATCAGTTATGGAGACAGAAAGACAAAGTCTCCCTCTGAAGGGCTCCACTAGAAAACTCTCTTTGATCAGGTCAATTATGGCATTTTATAGAACTTAAAGAGATTTTTAAAAATCCTGCTTAAAAGGGGGGAAAGAGGTTCTTCATGGTTGCAGTGAATTAAACATGAGTATATTTATGCTGTTTTTAGATGAAGAGCCATTTAATAAATCAGTATAAATATACTATGCTTTTATGAGTATAAAAGTAATAATAGTCATATGTTTTAAAATAGTTTTGATTCACCAACCCTATCCAATTGGTTCTATGTAAGAACAGTGACAACCACACCTACTAACAGTTCTATCTAGAAAGCTTTGGTAACTAAAGAAGAAAATTATTTGCAGGTAACTATGTATTTGTGTATTCTCCTTGAAATCATTATGACCGTATTGGAAAAAATGTCTAAAATCGTGCACAGATAGATAGCCTCTTTACTTCAGCATTTCCTTAAACAATTTTTTTTAATCTTATTTTTTTTGGCATGTAATGCTATTGATGTGTTTTTCTATATTCTACCTATATTTGAAATTCTGATGTTGAAGTTAGGAGCATCACATATCTGATGTGAAAATCTGTTACACAAATATATTTTCCATAAATGGACTTTACCATTTTAACTAACTCTACATAGAAAATCATTGAAATTATATTTCACAGTGTATCAGGTAACTGCACTTGTAAAATTTGATAAGGTAAGAACCAGAATGGATGACAGAAACCACATAATTCACCCTCATTTTACAGAGGAAGAAATGCTGCCCAGAATAATTAAATAACTTTCCCAATGTCACATTGCTAAAAGCAGCAGAATGAAGAGGAATGTTGGAGTTTTCTGACAAGGCTTACCTCCCTATTCCTTAATATTCCCCAATTATTCATGTAGTTTACTATATTAACTGGATCAATACGGTGCTAAATGTCCTAACTAGAATTAACTGCATTTACTTTTACATTACGTCCTGGCTTCTCTCTTATCTAATATTTTAAAGCAGCCTGATTTTAGTAATTTTTGTTTATGCAAATTTATGATTGTTTCTATTTTCTGCAAGCCTCCAGCTCAAAAACTTTAGTTGAAAATCACTATTGGGCACTTCTTATGATCTAAACCCTGTAATAAACTTTTAAATTTTATCTCACTTTTACATTCTTAAAAAAACAACATAACCTAGGCATTATTTTCCCAGTTTTATGGATAAGAAAAAGCCCAGTGAAAGTAAACACATGTTCATGATCTCACAGCTTGTAAAATGGTTAGATTGCAATTAAACTTGATCTAACCCCAAGTCAAAATTCATATTTTTTCTACCTTCAAAGTGATAAAAATGAACAACCAAACAGAAGCTTATATTACTTTTATAGGGACTGATCTGTTCTCTGCACAAGCAAAAATGAAGTTTTGAAACCTTATTACACTGGTCATTTCTTTTATTGTAATTCAGGGGAACACGTTTTACTTTAATAAAAGCATTGTTGAATAATTTGCTTTCTATAAAATAGTTAGTTAGAACCTTTACTAAAAGCCATTTGATAATTAAAAATTTTAAAATAGATTATGGAAAATATGTCTTTTGCTTTTACATTTTCTACATCTGTTTTGTTATTAAGATTAAATTCAATGTTGTCCTCCCAGTAGGGAGTTCTACTAGCATTATCACCCAAATAAACACTACAGCTTCGAACTTGCCATGCACACTTTGATTTTTTTTGGCTTTGACGGAATACTGTACTTCTTCGACAAAAGGTCAAACTTAAACTCTAGCCTTACCATGATATCATTGTTCTGCAATGTTAATAAGCTTGAAAACTCATGGGGATACACTGATAGAATTCCTGAACTTTAAGTGATTCTTCTGCCCTCTGGTGTCCAAATAGAATGAGTTAACAAATCATATTTTTTATGGGTGGACATTTTTATTGACCTGCTGAATCTTGGTAACAAGAAGATTCAAGAGAAACAAAATATGGAAGAATTCATCATTCAGTGAGTAGTACAAGTCAGATAAGAAGCCAATAGAATTTGGCCAAAAATAACAGACTTCTAGAAAACTCCGAATCTGAGGAAGATTTATAAAGTCAGATTTCGATTTTGACATTCGTTGCATTATAAATGGTGTACTCTGTAGTTTTATTCTGTGTCGACAGGAAAGTTTTGAGATTTATGAATAAATAAAGTATTAATAATGTTTCCTCAAAGGTGAGTTTCACTTCTTAAACCATTCCCTTAAAGAAAAGAAAGCATTTGTTTTCCAAGTTCACACTTTTGTGAAATGTGTGTTTTACTACTCTCAAATCATTTTGCTACAAGTTTTACGAAATTTCTAAATGTCTTATTTGGTAAAAATAACAATCCACTTTTAAATCCCACTTATACACAAATTGTTGCTGCTTTCACAGTTGATTTTGTTGGTTTTATTTTTAAAGATAAAAATGTACACATGAATTTCCCAAACTGATGCTCCATTTTTAGATAGAGAGAAAATTGAAATAGGTATAGTTACTATCTTTTAATTTATTTTAGGTGGACATTGATGAATGACAGATGCATGGAATTCCTATTAATAGCCTAATCCTACTCGCACCAAAAAATCCTCCCTTTTTTTGTTTTAAGATAGCATACAGAGGTGGTAGAAATGGTGATTCTAAGGATTCCTGCAGATTTCCTGGTTCAGAAATTTGAAACAAAGCTATAATTCAAGGAACACTAAGACATTGTAAAAATCATCATGAATATCCAAAGACTCGGTTTCTCAGGCCTGCTCTGCCTCTTCCTCTGTCCGATACTAGACACATTGAATAAATGCTCATCTTCAGCTCTAAATCTCTTCTTTCTTTTAGGGATGGCAGTGTGGTTTGTTTTCTTTTATCTTCTTTATATGAAGAAGAAAAAACACTAAACCACATAAAATACCAGAAGCACTAAGCCAACCTCCTTCTTCCTGCTTGTTGCCGTCCCTGCTTCATTCATAAAGAAGACTGCAAGCTCTCCTTATTTCTGATTTCCATTTGCTTGAAATACTGTTTTCCATCCCTTTACCCTGAATCTTGATTTGTCCTTCAAGGCTAAGTGTGTCTCCTGGAGACAGCATAGGGATGTCTTATGCTTTTTCATCCAATCCGCCAGACTATGCTTCTTCAGTGGTGAATCCAGTCCACTGACATTTAAGAGATCTGATAAGTATGGTGGAGTTCTAATTATCTTGTTTTGTGAAATTACGTTGTGTAGTTTTATCCTTTGCACCATTGTGGAAGCTAAGTTTTGACCTTTAGCTTCTGGGTGTTTACTTTGCTAGTGTCCCGTTGTGGTGGTCAGTATTAAGAATAGATCTAAGTGTTTCCTGTAGAGCTGGTCTTGTGGTGAATTTCCTCAGTGCTGTATGGCTGCAAAAGATTTGATTTCTCCTTCAATTTTGAAGCTTAGTTTAGCAGGATACAAAATTCTGGGTTGAAATTTGTTTTGTTTAAGAATGCTGAAGGTGGATAACAGTGGTCTTCTGGCTTGGAAGGTTTCAGTTTAAAAGTGTGCTATCAGGCTGGGCACAGTGGCTCATGCCTGTAATTCCAGCACTTGGGAGGCCCAGGTAGGTAGATTGCCTGAGCTCACAGGTTCGAGACCAGCCTGAGCCAGAATGGGACCTTGTCTCTAAAAATAGCTGAGCATTGGGCAGCACCTGTGGCTCAAAGGAGTAGGGCCCCGGCCCCATATACCAGAGGTGGTGGATTCAAACCCAGCCCTGGCCAAAAACTGAAAAAAAAAAAAAAAGAAGAAGAAAAAATAGCTGGGCGTTGTGGTGGGTGCCTAGAGTCCCAACTACTTGAGGGGCTGAGGCAAGAGAATCACTTTAAGCCCAGGAGTTTGAGGTTGCAGTGAACTAATGCCATGGCACTCTACCAAGGGTGACAAAGTAAGACTCTGTCTAAAAAAAAAAAGAAGAAGAAGAAGAAAGAAAGAAAAGAAAAAGAAAAGTCTGCTTAAGTCCTAATGACTCTGCCTCTGTGGGTTAGTTGGCATTTACTTCTGGCTGCTTGAAGAATTTTTTCTTTCATCTTGACTTTGGACAGGTTCATTACAATGTGTCTTGGCATGTCTCTGTTTGAGCTGAGATGACCCAGGGTTAGATATCCTTCTGAAAGTAGTATATCAGGATCTACAGTAAAACTTGGGAAGTTTTCATTTATGATAGTATCCAGTAGGGGTTCCATTCCTTTGGGACAATCTTCTTCTCTTTTGGGAATCCCTATTATTCATATGTTTGAATATTTCATGAAGTGTCATCGTTCTCTAAGCATCTGTTCTGCTTTCTCTCTCTTCTGCCTCTTAAAGTACCTGGATTAACTTTAAAATTTTATCCTCTAGCTCTGAGATTCTTTCTTCTTCATGGTCTAACCTATTCTTGATACCTTGTACTCCATCTTTACATTCCCTGATTGTCTCCTTCATTTCCTTAAGCTCAATCATATCCTTTCTGTATTCTACATATCTCTCGTCTGATCTTTGGTTTTATGTTTCTATTTTCTCATCCATTCCTTTTATTGTCTTTATCATCCATATTTTAAATTCTCTTTCTGTCAAGTCCAGTAACTCTTTATAGGCAAAGTCTTCTACAGTAGCTGCCTCATGATCCCTTGGGGGAATTCCTCTGTTTTGGTTTTCTTGTGTTGCCCGAATTTTTCTGTTGGTTCCTCCTCATGTGTTCTTTATTCTTATTCACCTCCTTGTCCTCCCTTTTCCTTCTCACTGCCTCCTTTGCTTCAAATTCACTTGTCTCTGACTTTAGGTCTTAAAGTGGCCTCAGTCTGAGCAAAGCCAAACTCTTCCTCATGGCCAAATAAACAGATGTCTTTGCTCTTGATGACAATATGACAATATATTGTGGTATGTCTCCAAGAAAACAGCTGGCAATGTGGCTTTTTTTTAGGAGACAGAGAGCACAGCCAGCAAACTCTACGGTCCTTATTCTAAACTTAGTTGCCTTTGGTGATTGCCTGATTGTTTCCTCAGCATTCAGACCCTGCTGGGTTGGGCTCTTAAAATTCAGAAGAACCTTTGAGGGGAAGGTCTCACAGCACTTCCTGACTCCAGTTCCCATTGTGTGTGGGAGTCCCTCAGTCTGTCCCGACAGTGGATTTCTGATCCCGGCACATGGAATTAAGACACCCATACTTTGGGCGGCACCTGTGGCTCATCAAGTAGGGTGCCAGCCCCATATAGTAAAGGTGGTGGGTTCAAACCTGGCCTTGGCCAAACTGCAAAAACAGAAAAATAGCCAGGTGTTGTGGTGGGTGCCTGTAGTCCCAGCTACTCGGGAGGCTGAGGAAAGAGAATTTCCTTAGCCCAGGAGTTGGAGGTTGCTGTGAGCTGTGATGCCACAGCACTCTACCGAGGGTGACAAAGTGAGACTCTGTCTCTACAAAAAAAAAAAAAAGGCAGCCATACTTTAAGCCCTTGCTAAGACCTTCTTACAACCTTCCCACAGTGGCAGACCCCTGACCACTGAGACCTTCTTGGTATGTCTGCCTTGCCAGCCACTAAACCTATGACAAATCCACTCCTTCTGTCATTCAAATCTGGTTGCTGTTCAAGTCCGCCTACTCTTGCAAGCTTTTCACTCAATGCACAGCCTACCCCAACAACTGAAAACTGTGGAAAGGCTTCCTCCCTTCCTGGACCTCCATGAGGGGCCAGCCAATCCCAGCAGGTTGAAATCACTTGCCTAGTTCATCAGATTTCCACCACTTCAGATCATATACTGTATCCAGCTCTCCTCCCCCTCTCTGTGCTCCCTGAGCTATGTCTCTGGGTAAGATCCGGGACCAAGTATAGCTGGGTTCTTTTTCTCTAGTCATTCTAGACGAGCTTACTGGAACTATCCTGCTGGTTCACTATCTTTTTCCACTCCCCGATAACCAAGACTTGATAAGAATTTACTATAAAACTTTATTGAAAATAAATTTTGAAAAGTCCTGTAAGATTTGTTAAATCTCAAATATTCTCCAATTAAATATCTCTCCTCTCCAAATGTATTACAGGAATTCAGATCTTCACAAAATTAAAATCGTTTGTTCTGAAGTCTTTTTTTTTTTTTTGTTGTTAATCAAATATTTAATTTCATTTAACAGTCTGCAACAAAAACAATTATTAGGCAATTTTTCAACTACCACCAATGTAAAATAATGAAATATCTCCCTTTGAATAACATAACATTACAAGTCTTGGTCTAAACAAAAAATGCCATCAAGTATAACTCACATGTGTTTTTTCTAGAGAAAATCAAAAGTAAACAATTTTCTTTCTTTGCCGTAGGTCCTTATTGCCCCTCTTTTCTGCTATGAGATATAAAAACTCCAAATTTTGGGATGTGAATATAGATGCATTTTAAGGTTCTTAATTATTTCCCATTAAATCATTAGACTTTCTAAAATTGTAAGAAACATTAAGAAATTACAAAGTTCTTTTGATTCCAGGTCCAGTGGAAAATTAATCTTTACATTTAAACCATCATGAAGCAGCTCTGAGTCCTGGCATACCTCTGTGTTCTAGAAAAATCTTTTTTGCTATATCAAGGCACCATTACCTTTCAAGAAATTGGTTTATGATTTAGGTTTAGAAAAGTAAATGGTAGAGGAAAGAAATTATAAGATAATAATACATAATGTCAATAACTGTGTTTTGCATTAGCAGACTGAATATATGCTGCTGCTTCAACTAGAACCAGAATGACTGTTGAGAAATCCCATCTTTTACCTTGGCTGGTACTCTCCACTGCAGAAATTTGGGGCAGCCATGAAATCCATAAGTTCTGAAGTCTTTGAGCACCCTGTTGTCTTTTTCTGCTCCATGGATTATTTGGCTTGGGCATTGGCATAATCTATAAAACAATTATTTTAATAGAGGGATGATGGTTACTAGAATTTTATGTGCTTTTTAATCTCTGGCATCATATCTTGGTTGTAAACTGTTCTGGTTCCATTAAGTAAGAATTTATTTATTTTACATATATATTTATTTAAAATTATATACAAAATATAATAAATTAAATATATACATAAATATATAGTACAGTGTATATACACACGTGTATATTAGAAAAGAAATGTTTTAAGGTTGACTTACAAACAGGTATAACTGAACAAAGACAAATATGTAATTCAAAAATATTATTCACAACTTTCTTTTAGTTTTTATAGTGTTAGATCTGGATAGCTCTACCAAAGGAGACTGAAAAATACAGAGAATAATGGAATCTCACTCGTTTTCCCATTCGTGCACCTAAGGAATATGTACACTTTGTTATTATTACTGGGCTTCCTGTTTGCTTCATTTTAAGTAAATCTTTCTTAATTAATTTATAAAATATGGAAAACTTTGGGAAAATCTTCTTTCAGGTATTAGTGGCTTACTCATGCCTCTCAATCATATCCATTGTGTAGTTTTATTTTCCTATATTGGTTACTACTAAGTCTTCCATTTATTGAATAGCAAACTATTACTTTGTCACCACCTCTGTAAATTACTGAGGTTATTTCTATTTCTTCTAGCATTTAGAAGGGGGAAGACTAGAAGCTTTCCGATGCCACTTTTCTAACACTGATTACCCTGAAGCAGGTGTATGTTGAAACATCACTATCATTTCTCTTTAACTATTCATAGGCTATGTTTCTCTAACACTGTGACATGCCAGGAGCTTCTAACAGGAATCAATTAGAGGCCATGGGCTCCTAGCATGAATCAAGCATTCCAATTGACTTTCAGCTTCCTTTTCTAGGAAGCCAACATTTGCTTTTATAATGAGCTTCTTAAAATCCTAGGCTACTTACTATGTTCACTGTTTTTTTGTTTTCTCTAGTATGGGAATTCCTCTAGGAAAGTGAGAGAGAATGAGAAAGACAGAAATTTACCTCTGTATTTTAGGGCCCTGGCTTTTCTATCTCTGATATTTAATATGAGGTCTTTCTTTGCCCATATCTGTTACAGGCTGACTCTTAGTTGAAATAGGCAGAAAGATAAGATGACACCTATTTTACATTTGCATTTTTTTACTTCATAAATAAAACACAGTCTTCCTTTACATATTTGGGATTCCTCCCTCCCCCCAGTTTGCTGAAAATGAAAGCACAGTTCATTACTCCCTTGCACACGCCTTCCCTCACATTATTCATTTTTCTGATTTGTTTAAAAGAAAACTGCAACCTGTAGAGAACAGCCTGGAACTGCAGGGGGAGAAAACCTTTAACAGCTGTCTGGGGCCTTGCCAAGGGGCAAAGATCTCTCATTGGATAGAAACCATTTTTCTCCTCTTATCCATTGCTTCCCACTCCACTACTAACGGCCCTAGACAAACATGCAGACCTGCCAAGCATAACACGATCACACCTCGCCAGCCATGGCAGCCAGCCATGGGAGATGGGCCCTGACCATGCCGGCTGCTGCTGGGTCTACCCTTTCATCTCAGGGTTTGTCTAGGCAGCTTCTCTATTCTTGTGATGATATTAATGTTTCTGGAAAGACAGTGGCATTTAAATTTTTCAGTATTAGTTCTCTTTCTTTTGGTCCTTAAATTTTAAACTGTCTTCAAGTTTTATAAACAGTAGGTGGAAACACAGATAAGTTCCCTGATTTCATTTCCTGCACTCTCAGGAGCTAAAGTGGTAGAAGTTAGGCAAGCATATGTTAGAAATATGGAGGCAGGCCGGGCGTAGTTGCTCATATGTGCATCGTAGCTCTTTGGGAGGCTGCGGCAGGTGTATTGCCTAAGCTCAGGAGTTCAAAACCAGCCTGAGCAAGAATGAACTTCCATGTCTATTAAAATAGAAAAACTAGCCAGGCATTGGGGTGGGCACCTATAGTCCCAGCCACTCAGGAGGATGAATCAAGAGGATCTCCTGAGCCCAAGAGTTTGAGATTACTGTGCACTATGACAATGTCATGGCATTCTATGTGGGGCAATAGAGAAAGACTGTCTCAAAAGAAAAGAAAAGAAAAGAAAAGAAACAAGAAACAAGAAAATGACAACTGGAGGCAGAATTATGTTCAAATGGACTGGGTTAAATAGCTAGTAACTAAAAGTACACACATACAGAAAAATTCACTCGATTTTTAATACTTGGCTTATACCACTGCAATAAGAAAATTTTCTAAGATTTTTTGAAAGAAAATAAATAATTAACTAACAATTTGCTTTAGACATAGACTTCCCCACACTGTCTCTTTCTTTGATGGAATTTTTCTTTCCTACTTTTCTCTTACCTATATACGTTGCTTGGCATCTCAGGTTATTTTTAGATCTGTGTGCTGCCCAGCTATGTGATATCAAAGCAAAAATTCCACTGGGTTGAATGTACTGAAATAACAACATTTGGTTCAAACTGCACTATCTTAAACCTCAGGCAGTAACTCTGCCAAATCATTTTCATTTGTGCAAGCACAGCGGAGACTCGGACCTGAGAGATCACGCATAGCGACCAAGCGGTTAAAGATCTTATCCAAACACTGGCAGCATGCCATGAGGAAAGCCTGCCACAAGGAAAAATATATATTCAAAAATCATTTTATAATAGTCAATAGAAACCAGGTTTTCCTTTTCATCTTTTTTCTTAGATTTTATTACACTTAAACCTTTTAGTCAGAGGCGACCAATAAAGAAAATTGTCATATTTGTTTGCGAAATCTTCATATTTTCATTCTGCTATGCTTTCTCACATAATTTCTAATTATTATAAAATTTGATATCAAAAATTGTGGTTTAAATGTCATTCTGTTATTCCTTTTGAAATTTTGGCTACTGCATAACTACAGCTGCAAAGTCAAAAGAGATTTTTTTTTTTAAGCTGGAGGGCTCTTTCAAAAATGTCATGCAGACAAAATCTTGCTCTTGCTTTGATTTTAATGATAGACCAACCAGACTGAACCACAGGCATTATATGCCATAAGCCCAGTATGAATGGCCTTTGACTGAGCGTCAAACATGCAGCCTATAATTGGAGAGGAGCTTTGTAGCATTTGAGCTCCACATCCATTTTGAATCTCTGCTTAATCTATTTAATATAGGGTTCCTTCCATTATCCAGTTGACAGATTCCACTTGGCTGAAGGCTAAATGCTAAAAAGAATGACTGATACAGACATAGCTTTAGACCAACATCTAGTTAAGAATATACTACATAAATACTAAATTATTAATACTCCGGGACATTTCTAATCTTGCTGCCATAGACCTGAAACAAGTAAACATCTATCAAGAAGGGATCAGTTTCTTGTTACCAGACATGCAAAAATTTGAAGTCTTTACATTGTGCCCCATGATTGCACCAATGTACACAATTATGATTTAATAAAAATTAAAAAAAGATAAAGATATTCTTAAATTATTTACCAAAAAAATAATTACTATGTTTTTTATACAACTTCTTTGACATTCTAATTCACAATGAACCATTATGATTTTGTTGGTATAAAGCTTAGGTTCAGAGGCATATATCGTGAAGAGCTCCAGGGTTTTTAGTTCCCTAAAAATGATCCTCCTGAATACTTTGAGAAGTACAGTATGTTTCTGGAGTCTTAACCTGATTCTAATTAGTACCTATTATAAATGGCTCCATTTAGTAAAGACTATGTTTCCAACTTTTCTAAAAAATAAAATAAGGAAAAAACAGAATCTTCTTCAGACTAGGTGTAATGTCACTCAAAGTTTTCCACTCCAAAAGAATGCGTTGGTTCACTAAGAATTTGCAAGTTATAACAATTGTTCTATCAGCGACACCTTCCTAAATTACAATATATTGAAAAATAAAACAGATTTAGAATTCAGAAGAGAGTTATTTTCTAATTGTAAAGTAATTTTTAAATTTTAGGATAAAATAATCGAATTCATTTACAAGTAGGGACTTTGAAATTTTCACCACCAGGGGGCAGGTTATGTTAACTATTGATACAGCATATGCTGAAAGGCACAGAAGAGGCAATTTTAGACAGAAGTGGAAAATTCCCTGAGGGTTTCTTCACAGATCCTTTAGTCAGGGGAAGAGCTGTTAATCTTTTCAAAGTATAATTTGCACACCAGTTACAAAAGTACATAATGACAATTTCAAACTATTACAGCTTTTTTGAAAGTATTTTTGGTGACTTGTTGATTTGTTTCTTTTTATTTTTAATAATCATGGTTTCAGTTGAAGTGAAATCATAAAGCTACACAAAGGAAATTGAAAATAATGGTTTCCAATATGTTCTTCTGTTTATAGATCAATCTCTTCACAGTTATTTCAACTTGAATTTTACATATCTTCACTAGAAACAATAATCTTCAAAAGAACAATGATTGTAAGAAAATAATCCCCTGGAAATTTTATAAAATACAGATGACTGTGTATGTATTTTTTTTTTTGAGGGAGAAAACTGAATTTAAATTTATTAGAGGTGCGCTGAATTTATTTGTAATTTGGTTCCATATTGAATCTGGTGTTCATTCCTTTGATTATTGATGATAGGCCTGAAAACTTGACTGAAAGTAAGTGTAAGTTTCTCAGATGCATAAATGATGCCTTTACTTTTCTCCACATTTATTTTTAGTGTCCGAGCAAAACCTATGACCCACTGATTAAATCTACCCGAGATTTTCCAGATGATGTCATCAGTTTCATAAAGCGGCACCCAGTGATGTATAAGTCGGTCTACCCAGTTGCAGGGGGACCAACATTCAAGCGAATCAATGTGGATTACAGACTCACACAAATAGTGGTAGATCACGTCATTGCAGAAGATGGCCAGTATGATGTAATGTTTCTTGGAACAGGTAAGTTCAAATTAAGCTTTCTTTTTTAAAGGAATTTTTCATTATTAAACAAAACAAATGCTTTACAAGTGTTTATTGGTCAAAACCAAAATGAGTAAATTATTAGCTAATACTTTGCCAATATTTCATAAAATTGTTTAATATGTGCTTTTAGATAACAATCACAAACATCTCAGCCTCTTAAATATATTTGAGTATTGAACTGCAATGTTCCTACTATAGCTTAAGTGCTCAATACACATTTGTTGAGTTGCTTGGGCTAAAAATAAACAAGTAGGGCACAGATATATTTCTTTATTTTCACACTTCACCTTTCCCTTTACCTACCTGATAAGCTCTAGCTCATGGGATCCTTTCACCTGGTTTTGAGAATCTCTGACTTCAGTGACTCAAGAGAGCTTTTCGAAGCATTGCTGTGTAAAGGCCTTTTAATAGATACTTCTTGGAGATTATTTTCCTATTCTTAAATTTTGTGGATTACAATGAATTTTACAGATTCTCATAATCAAAGCCTGCTATATTCTTGGTCTGTCAACTCAGTAATTATAAAATGATTTAAAAATATTTTTTACCAAAAGAAAAATGTATTTGGTAATCTCAAAAAAACAAAAAAGTATAAGTTAATCATATAGTGTGAATTCTAATGGCATTTAATCATAAATAACATGCATCATTAAAAACCATACACTACTATGTCATATAGTTTAATGGATCAAGCATTTCATAAAGTAATGGAAACCAATAGGTCTTAAAAAACATATATTTAATGAAATAGATATTTAGAAATGTAAACAAATTGTAGAATAATTTTATTTTTAAAAATATATTGGCTTTACAAAGGTTTAAGTTTATTAGAAAGTATGTGCATTACAGACCTTTGCACACCCGTTGTCAAACCTGATTATGTTGCAGATAGTAATTCCAAAAATCATAAAAACAAGGGTTTTTTAGAGACTGCAGAGATATCTACTGAAGTATCAAAAGTAGAAATAATTAATTTGTTTTTAAGGTTCAGAAATTTGCACTACATTTACCCTGTCCATTCAAAGCTTATGCCTGGTCAACAGTTTACAGCAATAAATGTCATTCAGCCACTAGGTGGTGCTATCTAACTTTCATTGAGAAAATTATAAAGATGTGGAAATAGGATTTTGATTTTGACAACTGGAAACTGTACGTTTGATATTTTTGAAAGATTCTAGAATCATTGAAAATAGTTAAATAACCCAGACTATTTTGTGCAAACTGGATCATTTACTCTATATGTTACTATATTCAAACTCCAGTGTGCAGAAGTTGAAAAGCATCTCTTTTGCATGAATTAATTTTAAAGTAGGATTTTTTCTAAATTTTTTTTACACTGGCATGCTATCTCTTGGAATTGTAATATAAGATGATATATTTAAGACTTTTTTCTAAATGTTAATTTTTGTTTTCTAGTGCATTAATAATGATTAGGAAGATAAAATACAATTGAAGGGTGAGCTACAATTTCCCTCAGATAGCTTCAATAATATTCTTTTTTGTCCATTTGTTAAAATTATTAAAATAATATGTACATTGAATTGGATATAATAGCTATAAAGAAATATATATTACATTGAGCTAGAGAGGAGAGATAAATTGATTATTTTAATATATTTTACCTTGTTAATTAAGGTCCAAAACATTTGTTCCAACATTGCTATCATTTTAAGCAATATTTAAACTAAGTGTAGGTATTTCTTTTGTAAAGAATATACTCTGAACGTGTATCTTTTAATATTCTCTCTATAAATATATGTTTTACTAGTGAAAAGCTATAATATTTTTGAAGGACAAAATCATATACGTTAAGCTTCTCTTCTTTATGTTTGCCTTAACCCAAATTTTGAAAGGCATTTAGAAGGAAGTGAAGCAATTTGTTTCTAGGAATGTGCTTACAATTAAATATTGAAAGAGAAAGTGCAAGATCATGGCTAATGCATTTTTCAGACATTGGAACCATCCTAAAAGTTGTCAGCATTTCAAAGGAGAAGTGGAATATGGAAGAGGTAGTTCTGGAGGAGCTGCAAATATTCAAGGTAAGATTCAGGCCAGAGTTCCAGGAGCAGTGATGGTGGAACTCAGTTGCCCTCGTTGTAAGGCACACTTGTTTTACTACGTGAAGACTTTTGCTGAAAAAGTCCTTGACATGAGCTCCTTTATGTTTCTTTTCCCTAAACAATGGAAAAAGTTTTATAAGCAACTGAGAATGGGACTCACCTTGCTTTATAGAACACCGCTGAACTCAGAGCTCCTGGGATTGCCTCCCCTTACTGCATTCTCTAAGCATATAGTCAGACAAATTGCCACATTAAATGAAAGCCTGGGGTCTCTTTTACTATCCAGATGCTTTTCTACTTTATAAATTTTACTTTTCGGTTCTTCCCCAATTGAATTTGAAAAAACTAGAAGAGTGTATAAATCAAATGTCCCTGTTTTTCTGCAAGGAAATTAACAATATATATAGGTTGCATGATAGTAAAGCTTCGTGTATTTTAAATTGCTCTCACACGCCAAAAAGAGTTAGTGGATCTACAATAAGCATTCTCCAGTTTTGGAGAATGTCTTTGACTTTTATAACTAAATTCGAATTGAGGCATTTTTTCTAAATACTCAATACAATTTGATTTTAAATTATTTCCCGAAAATAACATTAGAAATAAAATTTATTCCTTAGAAAAGCTTTTTAAAAAATGATGTGCCTTTCTAATACCATTTTTGTTGAGATAGTTTATTAAAATGGATTGTTTCCATGTAAACTTCTATTGCCTAACAAAGAATAAAGCTCTCCACTGTGAGGGGCTCAAGTTAATTAACATGCTGCCTTCCTCAGGATCCTGTTTACATTGTGATGATAAAAGTGGTCAAGGAGTTAACAAGAACAAGACCTGCTATCTGGTGTCTACAAAAACAAAATCTTGGGTGGCTCCAAAAGGAAAAGCTGGTTGTCAAATATAAAGGTGAACCCAGAGGCCAAAAGAAGGGTCCCTGTAACACACATAGGCGCATTACAAGAACGCTTATTCAGGGGTGTTTTTCTTTTATATGACAGCACTCTTCAACCTATACTTGAACTTCTGCACCACACTTAAATTATGTTGATCAAAAAAAAAAAAAAAGATTATACTTACTGTGCTTTGAACTTTTTTCAAAAATAATTTAATTAGTGATTTTTAACATTTTTCAAAGCGCACCTAAGATCCTCTCAAGGTACACCAGTTGAAAATTGTAATGGTCCAGAGGAATTGCTTGGATTCTACTGCTACAGATTAAATGATTAGTGGTCATAATTTGTTGTGTTTAAAAAAAATAGATTTACTGAGGTATAATGATGTACAAAAACCACAGATACTTAATTGATTATAATTTAATGAGGTTGGCCATGCTTTTTAAATTTATGATGCAAAACATTCTTGGATAGATAGAACTTTCTCACTTAAAATTTTTCTTTCTTATATTCCTTTAAATCTTTGACACTTGCTACTGTTTATCAAGTAGTAAATAGTAGCTGTGTGAAAGGAATAAGGAGCAGAAAGATAAATGACAGATAGATGGCATTTTTAGAAAACAGCCTGTCTTTATTTTCAGTTTAGTAATTTTGGGGCTCCTAATTCTGATTTTATCTTGCACGCATACAGACATATTTTCTACAAATAAAATTGGCTTTAGTTCATATCATGAAATCCTTTGCATCTATATTGTACTATTCCATAAAGAATACGGTCTTCCACACAGAGCTTTTCAGAACTATCGTACTTGAACAAGTTTTTGAACCACTGATCCTAGTAATAGCAGAAAGAGATAATAAATAGTCATAGAGATGTTCTTGTCAACATCAGTTTGAATTATATGGAAGCAGTTAAGATAAGCAGATAGGGAAGAAGGAGAAAATTTGTGAGTAGCTGGGAACAATTTTCATTACAAAGTGTTTCCTTATAGTTAAGGTAATTTTTCTCTAACAAGATACTCAAAGTAATTATTTCCACCTCTCTTAAAGTAAAACATGCTGGAAGAAAATAGCAAACAATAAGATCCTTTCCTCCCCTTTATAGCAGACTTGGGCTTGACATTTACTTCAGCAATCTTGAATAAAACAACATATTGGTTAATAAAAAGGCCTTTTAATGAATATGTTTTTGACATATAACTTCTATTTTCAGCACCCATCGATCATCTTGAACATGGAGTTGTCTCTAAAGCAGGTACTTTCTAATTTTTATATAAAAATTAACCACAAAAGCAAGAAGTTGCTTCAATCAAAAGTTCGTTTGAAGGACAATTCATTCAAACTGGAAATTGAGCTGTAAATAATGTAAAAGTTTCAGATTATTTGTTTCTTTTTTTAAATGATTAGTGGCCATTGTTTAAGCCTTCCTTTGGGAGACATAGAACCAAATGTCATTAATTGAACAATATATTCTTTCTCTTTGGCCTTTAAAACAAAATTGAGGTCACTTTCCTAATCTCATGAGGATGTCTTTCTGTCAAAGCCATAAGAAATTCATGTAGCATATGACTTCTAACCCTTGCAAAGGAAGTCAAGGAGTTAGAATATGGACTGTGATGGGAAACAGTCCAATGGCAGTTGGCCTTCAGAATACCACTTAATACCAAACTCTCAGGATCAGTGTCCTTTACAGGAAAGTAAGGAAAACAGTATCCATCTTGTAAGTTTGTTAGGAGTTTAAATAGGATGCTGCATGCAAAGTTCTAATTATTGTTAGTGTGAAGTGAAAAGTAGCTAATTATGATAATGAGAAGGTTGAATTTTATTTCAAGGAGTCTCTGATTTGATACCCCAAGTCCCAGTTGGTTCAAGAGATTCAGACTTGCTATTTGTACCCCGAAGATTTAAGGAAGTCAGATGATAGTGTGTTCAACATTAACGTGGTTCTAAAATTGTCTTTATCTTCTATGGCAGAGAGGTTATTAGGGAAAAGTCAGAATAGGTTTCTTCTTCAGGTCTTTTTCATTAATTTTCTTATTCATTCAACATTTATTTTCTTGAAATCCTACCTCTTAGAGGGTACAGAAATGAATGAATGATAGAGCCTTTAACCTCCAGAAGCTCACAGAGAGCTGAGAGACAGGAGAGCACGCTGACAATAATAAAAACAAACAATAAACTGATACACTGAAAGGGGGATGGGATAGAGGCACATATGCCAAGTGGAATGGGAGAACATTTACAAGGGTGTGAAGAGAAACCATAGCTTATTCTAATAAGTTTGTGCTTGTTTAGAGCCAAGGACATATGTATATTCAAGGGGGAAGGAGGCTAGAAATAAATCTGGAGAAATAAGCCAGAGCAAGATTAAACACATCCTTTATGTCCTCCTAAGAAGTTTAACACTGTGTCTTAAAGATAATGAAATCCCCTAGGTGCTTAGGAAGTTCATGCTCATGATCCGAGCTACTCAAGAAGCTGAGGTGGGTGGATCACATGAGCCCAGGAATTCGAGTCAGCCTGGGCAACATAAAGAGACTCTGTCTCAGAAAAAAAAAAAAAAAAAAAGCAACGAACACAGTTAAAGATTATAAGCAGGAGGGTGTCATGATAACATTTTCTTTTAAGAAAGAAAAGGTGTGACTGTGTGGAAGATAGATTGGGTTCTGGTGTTAAGACAGGGGTTTCTGAAAAACAAGGCCGATGCCAGCAGAAATAAGACACTGACAAGTAATCCAGGAAGATAAGCACAGAAACAAAGGCAGTGGTCATGGAGAAAGAGAGGAGGAAATAGATTAGAAAATTCTGCATGAGAGAATGGAAATGATGTGCTGACAGATTGAATGTGAGAGACCGAAGAATCAAAGACAGCTCCCACGTTTCTGTCTTGGGGAAGGGAGTGAGTGATGGTGCCTCTTGCCAGGTGAGGCAGGAGGAGTCGATTTATGTTGTATGCTGTTTTCACAGACCTGTGGACCTTTATGCCAGAGGGTAAAGAGGGGAGAGTAAGAGAGAAGGAAAGGCAATGGTTAATGTAAAGAAAAAAATGATAAAGGGCAGACATGAAGAGGGAGCACAGGAGAAAGTAGAGAGAGTTTCAAGGAGCATATTGTCATTAGTGTCACATGCTGTAGAGAATTGAACCCAAACAAATGTTAAACAGTGCTCATTGCAATTAGCAACTAGAAAGTTTTAACTGACAGTTTAATGGGTGATAGAGGTATAAGACAGATTTCTGTAAGTTGAGTGCGTGTATGCTTCTTATGCCAATATTTATTTCTGAGATGTTTTTCCTTCATTTAAAGCTTGGCATGGTTCACTACGGTTGGCCAGAGGTTTTTTAATTAAAGGTACAGGCTACGGTTTATTCATTTGTACCGTCCCTCCCTCTCCACCACCACTATCACAGACACGCAAATGAATACATAAGTGGAGTAGTACATTAATTTCTGGGCTTATTTTCAAAACTTAATTTTATTTGTTGGGCTTTTCAGTATCCTGCAGCCTTTTATTTATGATAGGGCTCCCCTCGAGCCTGCTTTAATACTTTTTTTCAGAGTGATACCAAATGCTTCTTTCCCACTTACAACCTATGTTCTTTCACGGATCAGTACTTCATTATCAAATGAAATGGTCAGTTAAAACCAGGGGAAAGTTTTCTAAATCTCTTTTCAATCATCTCTCGTGTAAGGCGCCACGGCTGGGGAACATCAGCAGCTTTGTCTGCGGCATCTGTGCTTGATATAATCTACCAAGGTATATTTTCTACTATTGAGAAAGAATTTGACATCTTAATTCCTGTCTAGCAGCTGGTTTTTGACCTTTGTAAATTACTACCAAGCTTACTGTAGGTTTTAGAAAGCTGTCCATTTCAGTCTCAGCATCTTCAAACTATTGTCCTACCCGAGGTAGAAATGATTGACTTATTTTTCTCTTTAATATGTTTCTGGGCACAAGTTTACAAGGGGTTTGGCACTTAAGGAGACATTTAGATGTATCATGTGGTATTCAAGAAAACTAAGATTTTGAGACTAACTAGTCTGAAAGGTGCTTCTAATTCATTGGTTTTGCTTGATTCGCAGCAACAGTTGTACATCGGTTCCCGAGATGGGTTGGCTCAGCTCTCCTTGCACAGATGCGACACGTATGGAAAAGCTTGTGCAGACTGTTGTCTTGCCAGAGACCCTTACTGTGCCTGGGATGGAAATTCATGCTCTCGCTATGCGCCTACTTCAAAAAGGTAAGAGGGGTCTTGAGTTGATATAAAATCTTTCTCTTTTTTTGCATCTTTTTTCTTTTTATTGAGGCAGAGTCTCCCTAGAGGGTGGAGTGCTATGGCATCGTATCTCAAAGCAATGTTAAACTCTTGGGCTCAAGAGGTCCTCTTGTCTCAGCTTCCTGAGTAACTGGGACTATAGGCAACCGGCATGAACCCAGCGAGTTTTTTTATTTGTTTGTTTGTTTTTTTCTATTTTTAGTAGAGACAGGGTCTTGCTATTGCTCAGGCTGGACTTGAAGTTAAACTCCTGAACTCAAACAAGCCACTTACATCAGCCTCCCAAAGTGCTAGGATTACGGGTATGAGCCATCATGCTCAGCTTAAAATCAGTTTTTCCATAAGAAGAATATCTCACACAAATTATTGTCTTGTACTTAAGTTAAAAAAATATTAAAAATATGGTCAATTGGAGATATAATGAAATGGAAATTTTTATAGTTTTATATAAATCACTAAATTGTGAAGAAGAACAAAACAGATATTCTGAAATTCTGAAATGTAGAACTTAAAAAGGATTGACGTATTGTTTATATGCTTTTTCTTCATTTATGTTGAACATTATTAAAATTTTTTTATTTATGACTTTACCTTTTTATAATCCCCCCTTCCTTCCTTCTTATTTACAAATATAGATGTTTTTCCCCCCAAATGAATACATGTTTGAGAAAGAAAAAAGTACACAAAGACTGTAATACTCTAGTCACATTTGAGTGTTACAAGAGGTACTAGACACAATATACAAGATAACAAATGTTATCAATATTTATTGATATTATAATTGTAACATAGCTGTTTTCTTTCTTAAAATGTGATTTTAATGAAGTTTTTTTTTTTTTTTTTTTTGAGACAGAGCCTCAAGCTGTTGCCCTGGATAGAGTGCCATGGCATCACAGCTCACAGCAACCTCCAATTCCTGGGCTCAAGCGAGTCTCTTGCCTCCGCCCCCCAAGTAGTTGGGACTACAGGCACCCGCCACAACACCCGGCCATTTTTTGGTTGCAGCCGTCATTGTTGTTTGGCGGCCTGGGCTGGATTTGAACCCGCCAGCTCAGGTGTACATGGCTGGCGCCTTAGCCCTTTGAGCCACAGGCACCGAGCCATGAAGTATTTTACTTTCTTAAAATGTATATACATTTGTTGTGCCTTCTGTATCTATATATTCATAGCTCCTATTTTGCAAATAATTTAATAATGTAAGTATTTGTAAAAGCATTTCAGTGACTTGAGACTTCTTTTTTTTTACTCTAATTTAGTTAGTTTCTGCCACTCACTCAGATATACTTAAAGAACAAGCTGTTGGCTTGCTGTTTGTAATTCATTGCTTTATGTGCTCCTAGAAATAACTACTATTTTTTTTTATTAAATCATGGTTGTGTACATAAATGCAATCAATAACTACTATTATTAGCCAACAATTTCCAGCTTGGAATTTATTCTATATGCACATGTGCAAAAGTGCTGCAAATTTAGATGGTTAAGGATGTTCATTTCATCACCATCTTCCATAACAAAAGAACTTGAAACAATTTGAATGAATGTCTGTCAATATGTCTGATGTCAGACAAATATAACATTTTTAAAGGTGAATTATAGTAGCATTATTTTATAAAGTATTTTTCAGGTATATTTCCACGTAGGTAACATGTCATCAAATTATGTGTGGTATTCTTTTATTATTGAGCTCATTTTTTAACCAAATAAGGTAACAGTTAAGCACATGTTAGTCTCACTACCACATGTCAACTCTTTTTCATTTTGAAATTTGGCTGATTTGTGAAATTCTAAAAGGTTGAACAGTAAGGTAAGCGTAGTCCTGCGTCTGTTGTTCGTGGTAGAGACAGCCTTTCTGTACTCTGATTCTGATGCTTGAGGTTCTCATCAATTTCATCCTCTTTCTGTAGACGAGCTAGACGCCAGGATGTAAAGTATGGGGACCCAATTACTCAGTGCTGGGACATAGAGGACAGTAAGTGAGATTTCATATGTTTTTTTTTCTCCCATTGACAATGCTAAGCCTAGTCTCTGTCTGTCTTTTTATTATAGAACTTAAAACATCTATTATTGTATAGAGAGATCTCATTTTGTGTAATCCTTATGTTCTGAAAAAGCAACTAGGAAATTTTATAAATCAACCCCTCTCAGCGTGCCTAAGTGAATGATCCTTTGTTATATCATTGTTTGTTTCATATGCCTTTCAAAATTCCTATACTGTAGCTTTTGTTTCTTTTTTTACTGCCTTATCCATCCTTGTAAAGTTTGAAAACTACCATTAGAGATAAAGCAGGATATAGCCAAAAACATTTGGACATGTAGAGTAAACTCAAAGGGACCTCCCAGAAAAGCCTGATAAAAGTTTTGGTACTTGTTGGAAAAAAGTTTTAAGTAGCCTATACTATATTTGTATTCACTTAGTAATTTATATGTTCATTTAATCAGTTAAGATTTATTAAGTGACTGCCACGTGCGTATAATTGTCCTGGGTATATTATGAGGCCAACGAACTCCACAGAGAGCTTATGATTCTTTGGGGAGATGTCATAAGGCACAATTAGTGACAGGGGAGTTTAGTAAAAGATCACCAGAGGCTGTTTTGTTCACAAAATATTCATAAGATAGAATATCTTGAAAGTCTGAGTAGGAAAGAACAGGGAGAAGAATAAAGAGATCTGATGAATGAGTCTGAAAACAAAGAAAAAAGGTCTGTGTTTTCAGCTTCATCTACCTATTCCAGACGTTTAGTTGCTGTCCACTCTGAGGTCTGCCTTCAGATAAAAAATATATGTGCACACATACACACCGAACATATGCACAAACCTGTGGAGGAAATGCAGTCTTTTGGTCACATTGTTAGTAACTACCCCACAAGGGGTATAAATGACCCACATGTCATTATCTCTAACTGGAAGTCCAGTAGTGTTTTCTTCACTTAAAAACAAAGTTTCTTCTGAAAAACTATGAGCTCATTAGCTTTGGGTGACTCATTGTCCTGTGTAATGTTTTCTTGAGCAAGTGTTGTTGTGAGCTGTGTATGCAATTCTTTGCATGTGCATCATGAGATTTATCAGGTACAGCTACAGCGGGAATAAACCAACGCGCAAAAACAGAAAGCAGTCCTTGCGTTCCTGGTACTTATATTCAAGTGTGCGTTGGGGAACGGAGCAGGCAATAAACAAAAACAAGAACAAGCAAAGTAAATGCTTCGCCAGATGATGACTAAGAAATGAAACAAAACCCAGTTGGGCCTAAGGCAGTCACGATCATTGTCCTCACTTCACCATATCCTGTTCTTGCTATAATCCAAGGCACAAAGGCTTTTCTAATCATCATCATCATCACTCTACCCAGTCCATTCTTGTCGAGGTCACTAGCAATTTCCTCCACGCCAAAGCCAATGGCTAACTTTCAGTGCTCATTTCTCCTTAATTTGTAACTCCCTCTCGAAACACTTCTCTCTCAACTTCCATGCAGCAATGTGCTGGAGTCCGTTCATGTGGCCTCATTGGAGTTGCTTACTTACTATTTAAAAATTTCGTAAGCTGGTTTTAAACTACTGGTAGCTTGAACCAGACACGATAGTGCTATTTACACTGGGAAAATCAGCAAGTACTACAATCAGGTTTTTCGTTTGTTTATTTTTGTAGGAATGGTGTTCTGCACACCTTTGCTTCCAGGACACCACGTCCTTCTGGCTTAACTCTTACCTTGTAGACTGCTCCCTCCAAGTTCCCTTGATTTTCATTTCCATTCTACCTTTTAAATATTCATGTCCTAAGCTACTTTTCCATTTTCTGTGCATGCACTCCATGCACCATCAATTTCAATACCATCACAGAACACCTTACCGTCAAATTCATGGTTTAGTTCTAAACTTATCCCAATGTGGCAGACACAAGTGCTAAAGAGCTCCACTTGGATATCTACCTAGTATCTCTCCATCTCTGAGAAAGAATTATCTTCTCCAAAAGCTATTTGTTCTGCAGTCTTCCCCATATTAATAGATGGCACCACCATTCGCTTAACTCTTTAGGTCAAAAAGCAGCTAGGAGTCATCTTTTTTTTTTTTTATAATTTTATTAAATCATAATTGTGTACATTGGTGCAATCATAGGGCAGAATGTACTTCATATACAATCAGAAACATTTTGATCGTACTGTGAGAGATAGCCTTCATGGCATTTTCTTAATCACTATATAAAGACATTGATACTCTTACTCAAGAAGAGCATCAACCCTGATGAGGCTGTTGCTCACGGTGCAGCTGTCCAGGTGGCCATCCTGTCTGGTGACAAATCTGAGAATGTTCAAGATTGGTGCTATTGGACGTCACTCCTCATTTTCATGTTCTCAAAACTAGAACTAGAACACTTTTTAATACAAGACTGTTTCGGGCCGAGATCAATCTTTTAACAAACACTGAACAAATGACATAAAATGACACTGCAGACATGGGCCCGACATGAACAATGTGCACTTTCATATTCTCAAAACCAGAACCAGAACACTTTTTCATATAGTTTTTAACAGGCATGTGGGTGATCTAATACCTCAGGGGTCCTCTGAAATTTTCTGACAGGCCAATAGCCTGGCAAACCAAGGTCCCTGTCTAAAGTTCCTGTTTTTGGCCTCCCCCCAGAGGCTCTACACAAATTACAACAATTGAATTCAATAAACAGTTACATATTTTTCTAATAATTTATAGCAAATCTGCAGACACTAGCCAAAATTAGATGTTAAAGTGTCTTACCTTTGGAGGCGGACTTACAGGTAAATTTAGGAGTGATCGTCAGCTGGTCTCCTGAGGGCTTCAGGTTCTCTGGGGACCCTGGGATGTTTCCAGGGGGCGCCTTCCCTCAGAGGGGCCACAGCCTGCCCCCATCCTGGAGGCTGCCTGAGGATGGCAGAATGTGTGCCAACCAGAGTAATGCCAAGCGGCTGCTATTTTAAAAGGTAAAGAGGACTATTTTTTTCCCCTTTAGTTCTAAATGAGTAATTGACTTGGGTCTTTTGCTGGATGCCAGCACCTTGTCTTAATAACTCTAATTACTGGAAAGAGAGGGTTACATTTAAACTTGGAATTGACCAATCTTTGAAAGGAATTTTGACAAACTGTTAGAAACAGCAAACACAAATTTGACAAACAACTTACACCAGTCAAACAAACCAGAGACCCACTCTCTGTGAGTCCTAAAAGGAAAAACTTAAGACAGACCAAATACTACCAGACAAAGCCAGACTAAAAACAGACCAGAGACTCATTTCCCTGTGAGTCTAAAGAGGAAAAACTTGACAAACCAGAGAAGGGACAAGTAAAAGCAGAGTTTAGACAAATCACTGGTATAGAAAGGGCCTGCAGACTCATGCTCTGTGAGTCCAAAGAGAAAACCAGTCCAGACTGAGACAGACCAAATCAAACTAAGGACAGTCCAGGAACTTGCACTTCCTGTGAGTCCGGGACCAGGCTTAAGTCAAAGACAGACAGAACCAAACCAAAAACAGACCAAAGACTCCCACATCCCGTGAGTCCAAGACCAAGTTTAAGTCAAAGACAGACAGACAAAACCAAAGACAGCCCAAAGACTCACACCTAAGACAGACAAACAAAACCAAAGACAGCCCAAAGACTCACACTTAAGACAGACAAACAAAACCAAAGACTTACACATCCTGGGAGTCCAAACAAGACAGACCAGATGACTTGCCCCAGACACAAGTCCAGACCAAATGACCCACAAAACCCCATGAGTCCAGACCAGCGACCCACTACAGCGTCCTGTGCGGGCCTGGGGGGGCAGTTAATGTCACATCTGACCTTCCCTCACTCCCCAAACACCAAACAACTGCAGTCCTCAGATGGAAATATAGAGCTGGCAAAAGACTTAACGGGGCTGATGGTTCCTCCCCAAAATCTCTAGAGAATAGACAGATGTTACAAACTCACCCAGGTGTTACTGATTAATCACCAATTTGAAAGTTTTGGGACCTATGCCCAGACTCCACACATCCGAGGGCTCTAGGGTGGAGGAACATCTCTCTGAGGCCTTCCCCTGAAGCCATCAGCCAGTGGTGGGCTTAGGTGGGGGTCTGAGGGGTGGCTAATCTTGCTGGGGAGGCAAAATCTTGCTGGGGCGGCAGATCTCCCTGGGGCCTCCAAATGTTGTAACTCATGCCACCCATAATACACGGACCCCACTTTAGGCTCAAATCACATGGTGATGATTTATTTACACCTGCACAGGTGGACCACTGCCCCAAAGGGCAAGGCCCAAATCAAGTTGTCATTTATTACATCTGCACAGGTGGACCGCTGCCCCAGAGGCAAACAGCGCCAAAGAGAAATGCCGGCAGTCTTTTATACCCTTTTTGTGCTGATGTGGCAAAGCAAGCATATACAAAAGCAAAACATGGCTGATTACAGGGTGGGGTTACAGTCAGGTAGTTGGCTCAGGGGGTAGCAGCATGGCGGCTCAGGGGGGTAACTCAGTAACCATGGGGACAACTTGGAAAGCCCAGTACCTGGGAAACTCTGCTTGAGTTTCCACCATTGTTTTAACTCCACTATTGTTTCAACCTCGGCTAGAGGGGGTCAGGGAACTCAGAGAACTTCCTTGTCAGAAACCTGTTCTTGGAATTAACCCAAGGGGGGGTCCATGCTGGGAACCAAGGCCGAGACAGGCTGAGACAGACTCGGGTCTTTTGGGGGGCTGTTGGCTTACAACATCACAAAGTCTGAACTCACTCCCCACTAGCACTGGCAAAACTGAATTCTCAACTTTCCAAAGTGTCTCTGGGCTCCCAGGCTGGGAGAGGATACTGTGAAGAGGATACAAGCAGAGCCTGTGAACTCTCTGAGTTGAGGAGACGGCACTTGTACTCTAGGGAGGCCAAGGCAGCTGCTGGAAGTCTAGGGAGACCAAGGCAGCTGGGGTTTGTGGGACAGAGCACCAGGATACAAAGAACTTTACATAGAAAGAACTTTCCAGAGGGTCCTCTTGGGTGTTCATTTGGGTTCTAATTAGTACACGTATGTGAGGAAACTAGTTAAGGCTGTGGGAGGAACCACCTGAAAGGATTAGGGAGAACAGTGCTCATAGTATGCACAGGTCCGGGAATAGTGCCTGTTCTCAACAAGCAAAGGATAAAACTTTGTAAATAGGGTGGCACGTGGCTCAGGGGGTAGGGTGCCGGCCCCATATACCGAGGGGTGGCAGGTTCGAACCCGGCCCCAGCCAGCTAAAACAGCAACAACTACAACAAAAAAGCTGGGCATCGTGGTGGGTGCCCGTAGTCCCAGCTACTCAGGAGGCTGAGGCAAGAGAATCACTTAAGCCCTAGAGTTTGAGGTTTCTGTGAACTGTGACACCATGGCACTTTACTGAGGGCGACAAAGTGAGACTCTGTCTAAAAAAAAAAAAAAGACAAAAAAGCTTTGTAAATAATGAGGCATGGAGTAGAGTACTAAGAAGAGTGTTGTCTCAGCAGTGGAGGAAAAAAATAATGTTAGACTATTTGAATTCTGACTAATAAATCTTAAAAGCAGGACCCAAAAGGATCAAACTATATTCAGGTAACTCTACATCCGAGATCAGGAGTCAAGAATATTGACAGCAATGGGAAAATATCTAGCACACAGTGAAATAAAGAAACAATCAGTCAAATCTGACTCAGAAATCACACCCCTGACAGAATTAGTAGTCATGGACGTTAAAACAGGTGTTATCACTGTGTTCCGGATGGTTGAGAAGCTACAGAAAGGATTGAACTATTGAATTAGGGAAGCCTTAAAAAAGACAAGATTGGACTTCTAAAGTTGAAAACTACAATATCTGAGATAAAAAATACAGTATATAGGGTTAATGGCAGATCAGGTATTTCAAAAGAAAAGATAAATAGATCACAGCAAAAAAGAGACTGAACAAATTGAACAGAGAGAGCACCAGTGAACTGCGGAACAACTTAAGTGGTGTAATGTATATGCAGTTAGAGTCCCCGAAGTACAGAAGGGGTTGTACAGAGAAAAAGGTGAAGAAATAATCATCAAAAATTTTCCAAATTTGATTAAAAGTATAAACTTTGATAAAAAGTATTAAAAGTATAAACAGATCCAAGATACTCAATAAATCCCATGAATATGAAACATAAAGAAAACTACACTGAAGCACATCAGTATCAGATTGCCTAAAACCAGCAAAAGAGAAAATCTTAAAGCCAGAAAAAGGCTTATGTTAGAAGGAGGGAGAGGATGAAGAGGAGGGGGAGGAGGAGGAGAATGGCGACAAACCGTCAACCCCAAATTCTCTACCCAGCAAAAATATCTCTCAAGCACTCAGGTTGAATAAAGATTTTTCTAAACTTTACAAACACTGAAAGCACTTATCATCAGAAGACCTGCAGTACAGGAAATATTAAAGAAAATCCTTTAAACAGGAAGCAAAATGATACCAGATGGAATCTTGGATTGCCACAAATGAATGAAGGGAACTAGAAATAATAACTACATGAGTAAATAAAATTTTTTTCTCCTATTTCAATATATTTAAAAGATAACTAATTGTTTAAACAAGAATAATAATGATATATTATGGGGCATATATGCAGAAGTAAAATGTATAAGAACAAATAAAAGATGAGCCAAGCAGAAAAAAAATAGCAAGATGTTTGCTTTGAATCTAACCATGACAAAATCACATTAAATATAAATTATCTGAATACCAAATTAAAAGGCAGAGACTGTCAGATTAGATTAAAAAAGCAATACCCAATAATAATCTGCCCATAAGACATTCACTTAAAAAATAAAGACATAAATATGAAAGGATAGTGGGATGGGCAGCCTCTAGCATTGTCCCCCAATAATTCCCACCTTCTGGTAATCATGCTCTTATCCTCTCCCCTTGAGTGTGGGTGGGAAGTTTGATTTGCTTCTGACCAAGAGACTATGGCAAAGGTGATAAAAGGTCATTTCCATGAATAGATTACAAAACATTGTAACTTCCATGCAAGCTGCCATCTTAGAGACCCACATGGCAAGTGCTATGGATTGAATGTTTGTGTTCTCCAAAATGTATGTTGAAACTTAAGCCCCAATGCAATAGAATTAAAAAGTGGGGCATTTAGGAAGTGATTAGGCAGTAAAGTGCTCTACCATCATTGATGGGAGTAGTGCCCTTATAAATTGGCTTCAGGGAGCCAGCTTGTCCCTTTCATCTCGTCTACCCCTTCTGCCAGGTGAGGACCACAACTGATGAAGCACAGAGTAAGCTCTCACCAGACAATGTGTTCTGCTGGCACCTTCATCTTGGACCACTTAGCCTCCAGACTGTGAGAAATAAATTTTTATTGTTTACAAACTTCCTAGTCTCTTAAGGATGGCCTTCCACCAGTAGTCAGCAAGGAACTGAGATCTCCAGTCCAATAATCTTGGAAGAACTGAATTCTGCCCATAATCATATGAGCTCGGCAGCAGATTCTTCCTCAGTTTACCCTTCAGTGAGACTCTAGGCCCTGTTGTCACCTTGACTGCAGTCTTGGGAAAGATCTAGGAGCAGAAGACCTAGCTAAGCCATGCCCAAACTTCTGACTCACAGGAACTGGGAGATAAGACATGTTTTGTTTTATGTCTCTAAATTTGCACTAATTTGTTACACAGCAATAGATAACTACTGCCCATAGAAAAAGGTACACCGGCTCGGCGCCTGTGGCTCAACGAGCTAAGGTGCCAGCCACGTACACCTGAGCTGGCTGGTTCAAATCCAGCCCGGGCCGGCCAAACAACAATGACGGCTGCAACCACAAAATGGCCAGGCGTTGTGGCGGGCGCCTGTAGTCCCAGCTACTTGGGAGGCAGAGGCAGGAGACTCGCTTGAGCCGAGGAATTGGAGGTTGCTGTGAGCTTGATGCCACGGCACTCCATCCAGGGTGACAGCTTGAGGCTCTGTCTCAAAAAAAGAAAAAAAAAGAAAAAATAAATAAAAAATAAAAATAGAAAAAGGTACACCATGCTAAAACTAATCAAAACAAAGCCATATTGATACCAGATTGGCTATTTCAATATCAAAGTAGAATATAGACCAAAGAATATTTATTACCAGAGATAAAAAGACTATCATTTCACAATGATAAAGAGTTTAGCTCTTCAAGAGAACATAACAATGCCAAACATTTGCGTACCTTAAAAAGAGCACCAAAATACTTGAAACAAAAACTGATAAAACTACAAGGAAAAACAGACAAATTCACAATTATAGTCAGATAATCTAGTACCACTCTTTCAACAACCTGCAAAACAAGCCAAAGAAAGGCAGTGAGGATGTGGGAGTCAAATAACATGATCCAGCAAATGATTTAATTGATGTGGGGAACACTTCATCCAACCATCATGGAATGCACATTCTTTTTTTAGTAAACATGGAACATTAACTAAGAACATATTTTGGGTCACAAAACAAGTCTCAGTAAATTTAAAAGAAGTAAAGTCACATAGAGCAAGTTCTGTAACCACAATGGAATCAATACTAGAAAAATGTCTGGAACATTTCCAAATATTTTTTAAACTAAATAACATACCTCTATATAACTCATGATTCAAAGAAAAAAATCAGAAGGAAAATTAGGAAGCATTTTAAACTGATTGAAAGAAATAAATACAACATATTAAAATGTGGGATTCAGCTGAAATAGTATCAAGGGGATATGGACAGCATTAAAGGTCTACATTAAAAAATAACACTCTTGAATCAATGACATTCGCTTCTTTACCTTAAAAAACTAAAAGAAGAACCAATGAAATCCCATGTAAGCAAAGAAAGGAGAATAATAGGGAGGATAGTGGAATCCATGAAATAGAAAACAGAAAAACAATAGAGAAAATCAATCAACCCCCAAGCAAGACTGGGAGGAAACCTCCCACGAATTCTAGTATCAAGAATGAAGGCTGGTGATATTACTATAGATTCTGAATCTATTAAAAGGATAATAAAGAAAAGCTTTATGCAAATAAATTAAACAGACAAGCTGAAAGAGATACATCTCTTAAAAGTTGCAAACTATTAAAGCTTACTCAAAAAGAAAGAAATAACCTGAGTAGCCCTATAGAAGTTGGACAGTTAAGTTCACAAACTCATCCTGGAAAAAGAGCTATATACCTCATTGCTGAACATCACTATGGTCACTTTCGAGGTACCCCTCTTGGGAAGCTATGCACTGATGCCAGCACCTAGTCTACCCTTCAAAGTACTTTTTCTAGAATGAGTTTGCAAACTTAATCGTCAGACTTTATATAATGACAGCTCTGATGGCCATTCCAGAAAAAGAGTTTCAAAATTGCTCTGAAAAGTGGACTAGGCATTGGCATTAGTGCTTAGCTTCCCAAGGGGAGTACTTTGAAGGTGACCATGGTGATATTCAGCAATGAGGTATGCAGCACTTTTCCTAGGATGAGTTCATGAACTTATTTGTCAGACCTTTGTATCTAACAAAGAAATTTAATCTAGGCTGGGTATGGTGGCTCATGCCTGTAATCCCAGCACTCTGAGAGGCCAAGGTAGGAGGATTTCTTGAGCTCAGGAATTTGAGACTAGCTAGAGCAAGGGCAAGACCTCATCTCTACTAAAAGTAGAAAAATTAGCCAGGCATAGTCATCGGCATCTGTAGTCTCGGCTACTCAGGAGGCTGAGGCAGGAGGATTTCTTGAGCCCAGGAGTTTGAGGTTGCTGTGAGCTAGGCTGACACCACTTTGCTCCAGCCTGGGGAAACAGAGTGAGACTCTGTCTTAAAAAGAAAGAAAGAAGTGCGGTACCTGTAGCTCAGTCAGTAAAGTGCTGGCCCCATATACCGAAGGTGGCGGGTTCAAACCCAGCCCCAGCTGAACTGCAACAAAAAAATAGCCGGGTGTTGTGGCGGGCACCTGTGGTCCCAGCTACTCAGGAGGCTGAGGCAAGAGAATCGCTTAAGCCCAGGAGTTGGAGGTTGCTGTGAGTTGTGTGATGCCACGGCACTCTGCCGAAGGTGATAAAGTGAGACTCTGTCTCCACAAAAAAAGAAAGAAAGAAAGAAATTTAATTTATAGTTAACAACCTTCTTATAAAACTCCACACCCCAAATAACTTCACTGATAAATTCTATCAAACATTTAAGGAAGAAATATTGATAATTTCATACAAAATCTTCCATAAAATAGAACTGACACCACTGTGCTCCAGCCTGGGGAAACAGAGTGAGACTCTGTCTTAAAAAGAAAGAAAGAAAGAAATTTAATTTATAGTTAACAACCTTCTTATAAAACTCCACACCCCAAATAACTTCACTGATAAATTCTATCAAACATTTAAGGAAGAAATATTAATAATTTCATACAAAATCTTCCATAAAATAGACCAGGAGGGAACACTTCCTCAATAACTTTTGAGACTAGAGTTACTCTGATACCAAAACCAGACAAAGACATTATAAGAAAACTACACGTCAATATTTTTCATGATGTAGATGCAGACACTAATTTTTTTCAGCAAGTCAAAACCAACAATTTATAAAAAAGGCTAATATCTCACAACCAAGTGTGGTTTATCCTAGAAATGCATGGTTGGTTGAACACTTGAAAATCAATCAATGTAAATCATTATATTAATATTAACAGATGAAAATATACCATATAATCATTTCCATATAAGTAGAAAAAGCATTTGAAAAAATTCAATATCCATTCATACAAACTTACAGCAAACTAGGATGAGAAAGGAACTCGGTATCTCTGAAAAGGGTAATCTACAAAAATTCTACATCTAATATCACACTTAATGGTGAAAGAGTTAATATTTTCCTCTAAGATTAGGAATAAGAAAAATTGCTTGCACCACTTTATTTAACATTGCACTGGAGGTTCTAGCAGTGCAATAAAATAAGTAGCAAAAAGTGCCCAGATTGCAAAATAAATACGTAAATAAATAAATAAATAAATAAAACTTGTGTTTATTTCGAGATGACATGATTGCCTACATAGAAAGCCTATGGAATTTAAGAAAAGCTACTAGAAAATTAGTTTAGCAAGGTTGCAGAATATAAGATAAATATACAAAATAAATTATTATCAATTTTATATGGTTGCAGAAATTGAAATTTAAAAATGCCATTTACAATATCAAAAATATGAAACAATTAGGGATACATCTTACAAAATATATGCAAACTCTGTACACTAAAAACTGTAAGACATAGCTGAGAGAAATGAAAGTAGACCTAAGTAAATGGAGGGGTATACTGTGTTCATGGGTTGGCAACCTCAATATTTTTAGGATGTTAATTTTCTCTAAATTAGTCTAGAGATTGATGACAACCCCAATCAAAATCTAGTGGGCTATTTTGTAGAAACTGACAAACTGAATCTAAAATTCATATGGAATTGGGAGGCTGAGGCGGGTGGCCTGCTTGAGCTCACAGGTTCGAGACCAGCCTGAGCCAGAGCCAGACCGCATCTCTAAAAATAGCCGGGTGTTGTGGCAGGTGCCTGTAGCACCAGCTACTTGGGAGGCTAAGGCAAGAGAATTGCTTAAGCCCAGGAGTTTGAGGTTGCTGCGAGCTATGACGCTGTGGCATACGACCAAGGGTGACAAAGTGAGACTCTATCTCAAAAAAAATAAAAATAAAATAAAATTCATATGGAAATGCAAGGGAGCTAAAATGGCCAAAACAACTTTAAGAAAGAATAACAATATTTGAGAACTTGACTATTACTTGACTTCAAAATCTATTACAATGTTGTAGTATTCAAGACAGTGTGGTATAAAATAGAGACATAAGGAGGGTCTCTGCCATAGCATGGGGCTGACCTTGCACCTATCCATACAAGCCACACAGGCAAAACTGCTGAATCTAAGTCTCAGCAGAACACCTTCCTTCCAATCTTCTGGATTGGAAGATTGTTAAGAGTTGCTACGAGGCCATTTGTCACTTGCCTCCTTATGTCCCCATGGGAGGCTACCACTAGACAGTTTCTTATCACTCTTGAATTCTGATAAGGGATTGGGTTTCCTGTCTCCCACCTTGTCCCCCATAGAGCTGCAGAGCATAAAATTGCTCAGCTTAAGTCTAGACATGAGTGCCAATTATCAATGGGACATCTGTCAACTCATGTTGACATCATCCATCCCCTTTGTTTAGGTGTCATCTTTTTCAGTGTGTGGGATGAAGGAGCTAGCACCACTAGCTATTCTTTCTCTATTTGTGTAATAAAGTGGCTCCTGTATCTTCACCAGTTGAATCATTCAGACCTTGCTCTATCTTGTGCATATTTGACAAGAGAGTTCAGAAATAAACTCAGAAGGGTAATAAGGTGATTCAGAGGAGAAGGGAAAAGCTTTTCTTTTTCTTTCTTTTTTTGAGACAGAGCCTTAAGCTGTCACCCTGGATAGAGTGCTATGGCATCACAGCTCACAGCAACCTCCAATTCCTGGGCTCAAGTAAGTCTCCTGCCTCTGCCTCCCAAGTACCTGGGACTACAGGCGCCCGCCACAACGCCTGGCCATTTTTTGGTTGCAGCTGTCTTTGTTGTTTGGCGGGCCCAGGCTGGATTGGAACCTGCCAGCTCAGGTGTATGTGGCTGGCGCATTAGCCCATTGAGCCACAGGCGCCAAGCCAGAAAAGCTTTTCAAGACACAGTGCTGGAACAGTTGGGTATCATATACTCTCCAAAATCTTTAATCCATACATCACACCATATTCAGAATTTAATTCAAAATGGATTCAACTTAAATGTAAAATTAAAAATTTTCTAGAGGAAAACATAAGAGAATATCTTTGTGATCTTGGGTTAGGCAAAGATTTTTTAGATATGATAACTCAACAAAGTTTCTAAAAGAAAAAAATTGATAAATTGGACTGCATCAAAATTAAGCACTTTTGTTCTTTAAAAGACACAGTTGGGGAGGAGCCAAGATGGCGGCCGAGTAACAGCTTCCTTGCAACTGGGCACGGTGAGACTGGGGAGAGAAGAATTTAGGCATCTCTGGCTGGCGAGATCTGCCCAGAAACATCCCTTTGGGGACACAAGGAGACAGCGTGAGACTTCTGGACCCCCGAGGAAGGCAAAAGCAGTGGAGATCTGGTAAGTGGTTGCGTGTGTTCATTCAGTTTAATCCTGCCAGCAGCTGTGGCTATAGCAGAAGTGAGACTGCAAACTGGAAAGGCCTTACCTGTGAGATGTTCAGGTTTCTTTTGGACTTGGCACTCAGTTGAACTGCTTTGGGAGAACTGGGGCAAGAGTGTGGGAGTCTTTGAGTGTTGTCTGGGGCTCCAGACTGAGCCACCGAGCCAGACGGAGCTACCAGTGTTTGGTTGTGGGCTGTGTGGAGCCATCATAGGAGAACTGCCCTGGCAAGCTCCACCCTCAGGGTCGCAGAACAAGCATCAGGCGAGTAATCAAGCCACTGAGCAGCCTAAAGGCGGGGACTGAGATGCCTTGCAGCCTTAGCCCTCAGGGGCATTGGGTGAGACCCGGTTGGGGCACACTGGGTAAGTGAATAGCCACTTAAGGAGTGATCCCAGCGACAAGTGCTTTCCTGGGAAAGCTTCTGCTTAGCCCAAGTTAGCAAGTTAAAGTGCCTTCTAAACAGGCTGAAGAGGATTTAAGCTCTCCACCCTGCGGGGTTTGAGAAATCATTAGAGGCCTCCGGTCTCCATTTTGTTCACCCGTATCAACACTGTGATTAACATATCATACCCCAGAAGATCACCTCTTGCCCAGACAATATCAGCAAGATATATATACTGCTTTGTTTCTTGGTTTTGTTTTGTTTTGTGGTTTTGTTGTTGTTGTTGTTTGTTTGTTTGTTTTCATTATTGTTGT